>OU015493.1:14952273-15242273 GCA_907164885.2 Dolomedes plantarius | reverse complement strand
ATCCGCGTAGGGATAATGTCAAAGGTCAGCGCAAGACCCAATTAAGGTGCTATTCACGTTACGCCCATCAGAATAATCGTTATTTTCATTGACAGAAATATAACCAATCACAGAGCTTAACAACTTCTAGGCTAATTGTGCCGAACTCTGTGACTGGTTAAATACTTATCGATGCGAGTAAAGCTAAAGCCGACGCACGTAATGTGAACAACCCTTAAGAAAAGCTGACGACAAAATGCACTAAACCCTTTCATTTCCTCCCCACATTCATTCCAGCTTTATTAGTTTTCATGAAAGGAAAAAAAATATTGCTCTTTTCTCTCTTTTTGTATTTTAACACGCAGGAGCATAGTTTTCTGACTGTGATACAATTTTTTATGTCAGCTAAATTCATATTTCCTGTTAATATACTTTAACAAGTTCTAACTGAATTTTTTTTCAAGTTTTTAAATATAGACATATTTTGAAAGATTAAACTTAAACATGATAGAAAAACTTAGCTATCAACTCGTTACGATTAATTTACTGTCCCATTAGCCCTTATGTTGCAAAAATTGACCTTAGCTCTTAACCAACAAACCAAACAATCTACCGTTAAGGAGAATTTCACGGGTCTAAACAAATATGTCTATTCTACTGAGATATTTTACAATTAAAATTTGAAACTTCAAGCATTGTGATGACTGATGAATCATCCAATATTTCTTTCACAAAATCAGTTTTTGAAGTTATGTCACTCACCATTAGTAATAAAAAAAAAATAAAAAAATAAATTTGTTTACATCTAATTGTATCTTACGATATTTTCTATACTTAGAGAAGATTTTAAGCTATAATAAATGATGCATGGGGATATAAGACTTTACAAAATGTAGGCCGTTTGCCAAACGGCCTTCATTTAACGGCCATTGTGGGCCTAGTCATACAAGTCTTAATTTAGAGAAATATTACAACTTTATAGTGAAAATATTAAAAATTTATCGTGATTTTTTAATCACCTTTTCTGGATCATCACCTATGCCCTTGGTTTTAAACGTGACTTTCTAAACAGCAGCTAAGTATTATTGCAGGGGTGGTTACGGTTATTTTTAGGGTTTTTAGACTGCTGGTCCTTTTTCAACTCTGGGATTATTATTCGACACCGGAAAAGTTCGATACCAGTACGGATGGCAACTATTTTTAACATTATCACAATTACATTACCTGAAGTGCGCGGTGGCTCACTTGGCAAAAGCAGCGGGCCAGAGATTTGAACGTCCCTGGTTCGATGCTCGTCGAACCAGGGACCACCGTCGTGTTCTCTAACGGTGGCCGGGGCACGTAAAATAGTTCGTGGCTGCAATGTCCTCCAATTTACCCCTGGAGGTGCTGGGTCAAGTGTTCCGGTCTCGTCACTTGACTCGGTTCAAAATTACGGGACCGGTCATTTAGCCAAGTCGAAATTCGACCCTTGTGGTACTAATTCAAAACAGGTGCCTCTCCTTTCAGCCCAGTAGCCTATTAGGACCTGGTGAATGGAACCTCCAACCAGGGGGTATTAGCAACAACAACAACAACAACAACAACAACATTACCTGCGCAGCTTGAAGTGTGTACAAAATTCTAAAATTTCCCGCGGTGATAAAAAAAAAAAAATGACCATTCCTTTATGAAACACCACTAAGCGCTCTTACATCTTTATGTTAAAAATGCTAAAAGTAAAGAACAGGCTAACAATACGCACATGGACAATCACAGTCTTAATTGGTTTTCTGTTTCATAATTCGGTGCCGAAGAGATTAGATATCTTCCATGCTATCGATTAGTATGCATCAAACATAAACTGAAGAAATGGTGCATAAGAGAGGGAACTGACGCAGTTAGAAGTTAAGGAGTACTCTAAAAAAAAGATGTAAGGAATGTGAAATCAAAAATTGGTCAACGAGGCTAGAAAAATCACTGGGTGGAAGCCAAAAATGCGAGTAAAAAAACTTGTCATTGAAGTTTGGAGTTCGAGAGCTAATACGTTAACTCATCAAAGAACTGGAGCAAGTGAATTAGCAATCAATCTTCGAGCTCAATGAAGCGATCCCATTACAAAGGAAAATAACGTAAGTTTTTGTCTCCTACTCATTCTTTTTTTTTAATTCCAATGTCGCAAATTTTTTCAAAGCAAGGTGAAGATCATTAGTTTTTATTACATGTTATAAGCTAAAACTCTTTTAACTTTTTACGTTACGGGATTTAAGATCAGTTTATGGTCATTGAGGAGAAATGAAAAGTTTTGAATTCGTACACAGTTAAATGACTATAAGATAAAAGGAACTTTTTATAAACCATGTTTTTAAATTTTCTGTTGAATCATATAAACTTGACAATTCTATGTATTAATACACTGCTGGCCACTGTAAATGAAACACCCTGAAGGAAACATGCAAATAACATGAAATTTACAACATGCATTAGCGGAGGTGAGATATGCAAATGATTAGAATTTCAGCGCAGACGCACATCACGCGCGCCTGTGGCGCCACTTCAAAGCGCTACTTAAGGCTTGGAGATTTCGACGATTTCAAGTTCGGCAATTGTGTTTTTCTTGTGGTTTTTCAAAAAAACGATCAATTATGCCTCGTCGAAAACAGCGATCATCTTTTGATCAAGTATCCGAGTTCGACAGAGGAAGGATAGTGGCCTACCGAGATTGTGGATTATCTTTCAAAGAAATCGGTAGTCGTGTTGGACGAAACCAAACATCTGTAATGCTGATATGTTGGATGCAGGAGGGTACGACGGACCGGCGTGTTCGATCGCATCCACCTCAGGGCACCACTTAACGTGATGACAGGCAAATTGTGCCCATGGAAGTGACGGATCGCTCAGTCACATCACGAACCATAGCACAGCACATGCAGTCTATAACGCTTCATCCAGTGTCTGCGCGTACCATTCGACGCCGTTTACAGCAGAGTGGTCTGTCCGCAAGACGTAAATTGCTTTGTCTACCCTTGACGCAGAACCACAGACGTCTCCGCCGCCAATGGTGCGATGACAGAAGGATGTGGACGGCAGAATGGAATGAAATTGTCTTTACTGACGAGTCACGCTTCTGTCTGCAACACCACGATGGTCGCATTCGAGTCTGGAGACACCATGAAGAGAGGATACTGAACAGTCGCGTTATGCACCGCCACACTGGTCCTACACCGGGTATTATGGTATGGGGCGGTATTGGATATCACTCTCGCACACCTCTAGTACGCATTGCCGGTACTTTAAACAGCCAGCGCTACATCTCCGAGGTGTTGGAGCCAGTTGTCCTTCCTTACCTTCAGGGCTTGCCCACAGCCCTATTTCAACAGGATAATGCGCGACCACACGTGGCACGCATTGTCCAACGGTTCTTCGTCAATCGCCAGATTGAATTGCTTCCTTGCCCGCCTCGCTCTCTGGATCTTTCGCCGATAGAAAACATGTGGTCCATGGTTGCTCTACGATTGACCCAGATTCCATCCCCAGCTGTCACAGCAGATCAACTTTGGCAACGTGTGGAAGCTGCTTGTTCTGCTGTACCCCAAGAACTCATCCAAAGTCTCTTTAAATCAATGCTGAGGCGTGTGGCAGCGGTGATCTCCAACAATGGCGGCTACTCTGGCTAATGATTTTCGTAGAAACCACACTTCACAGAAGTCTATAAATTTAATCATTTGATACTTAGTCAACATGTTATCTACAAAGTAAATTTTGTTGTGATATCTCTTGTCTTTCTTGGTGTTGCAATTTGGGTGGCCAGCAGTAAATACTTAAAAATTTTTTTTGATGAATTATCCCATCCACTTCAAAGAAAATGAAGTTAATTGGAAGTTAACGTGTTTTTAACTTTTCGTTCCCTTCCTTGCCGACAGCTGGCTTCACCAGTCTCCAAACCAAAATTAACTGTAATAGAATTCAATACTGCTTAAAGATGGCTAAAAGTATTAAAATAATGCATCGTCATCGTGTTCAGAGCTATTCTAAAAGTTTCAAATGTCTAGCTAGTCGGGAAGTTAGTTAAAAATCGATTGCAAGATTTGTACCGGATAAACACACACACAAACAAACAAGAAAGCCATTTAATAAAAACATGGTAAAAAGGGAAAATGATAAGTAGTTCAAGTTACGGTGCACGAGAATAATAGAGGTTCGCATATCAAGAACACACATTTCTAACCTCCCCTTTTTTTTTCCTAATGGCTGGGAGAACTGAGCCTAGGAACTTCTCCGGGGGTGGGGGGGGGGGGCTGAAGCGTAAGACCACTTCGCCGCATGCGTTGCCCCGGGTGTACCACAGGGGTTTGGTCCACACTGCACCCGTTTGATGGGCCGCGAATTTTAAACCGAGTAAAGTGGCGAGACAAGACCACCTTTCGCAGCACCCCCAGAGGTAATTGTGACAACTTGGAGGACATTGCAGCCACGCCCTATTTTACGTGCCCCGGCCACCATTAGTCAACACGGCTGTGGATTTTATCAGCTACCGGCCTCGAACCCGCAACCCTCAGATCACTGGCTCGACGCCTTTGCCAACCGGGCCACACATTTCTAACCTAACACACTTAACCTGATACAAAAACATACAAAATTGAAAAAATAATAGAAACACTGAGCAAATCAGAAAATTATTTATTACTTTAGTAAAAATAGCTTGAATAGAAATGATAACATGAAACATCTTATTTAAAACAAATGCAGGAAAACCACATTAAGCAGTTTTTCAAATTAGCACAAAGCTTTTACTACTTACCTAGAGTGGTGACGACTTAAATGGAATAACTCCGTGAAGTATCGGACTATATATTCATTAGTTCAACAGTCATGTAATCTTTAAATTTTTCACTATATTAATTTTTTTTAAACCAATGCGGAGGCACTTGTCGTCAAACATTCGCCTATACTACGCCGCAGTTTACTGTCATTTTATTATCGGGGCACTGTATAGGCGGACAGCATTACCCCCTATGAAGGGATGACACAAACGGAGGCATTTTCCGTGGCGCGACGCCGGGATTCGATTCGAGCACCCTCAGCACCGAAAACCAACGCTCTCTACCACAGGACCGCCAAAAGCCCCACTATATTAATTATAATCAGGGCCGGATATAGACTTGATAAGGCTCTAAGCTATTTGAAATATGGGGCCCTTTATAAGGGACCCATATCTCAAATCATATATGGAGCCCTTTATAATTTTTTTTTGGGGGGGGGCCATTTTCTTGGGGCCCCTAAGCTATAGCTTGTGTAGCTTATACGTAAATCCTCCACTGATTATAATTAACAAATTGAAGTAATGATAAGAATAGATATGATAGAAGTAATATGAGTAGATAATAAAAAATGTTGATTTCATTTCTTCTCAGTTTTATTTGACCTATAGTGACATCTTTGCAATTGTTGAGGCGGGCGCCTCGACGGACACCCTAGAATATTACAGACACCAGTATTGGGCCGCACGCAGGGAAATGGTCTTTCCGACTAAGGGCCTGTTCACATAGGAGTCCGTTGCATTGCGTTAAAGAAAAGATGACGATTAGACGAAAATAAACCAATCACAGGCCTCCAAACGATTAGGAATGAAATTTTTAACGCCTATGATTGGTTTATTTTCGTCTCAACGTCATCTTTTCCTTAACGCAACGCAACGGACTCCTATGTGAACTGGCCCTAATTCCTCGACGTAATAAAAAAAAGTTTTATTTGACCATATATTAAGCTTTAACATGTTTCATGCCCATTGACTTTCAATGCAACATGTGAATCGTGTTGAGCATTCCATATCGCAATCGTACCTTGAAAAATCGTACCTTGAAATCATACCTTGAATCTCGAAAAGCAAAACCTTCAACGTGAATGCACTAACAAAGAGTTTTATTCTGTTACTAGCTGAAAACCCCGCACTTCGCTACGGAGTACACTCAAATTAAATTCAACGGTCAATGTATGCAATTAATGCCATATATATATATATATATATATATATATATATATAATAAATACGACGATCAATGTATACAATTGATGTAAAAAAACAAAAAAAAATATATTTATAAAAAAATCGTAAGGGATAATTTTATAGACAAAATAATGTAGAAGAAAATATTTAAATTAAATCTAACAGGACATACTAAAGAATAGAGTACAATTATTATAGTATAGTTTGAGGAACATATCTTTTACTGTATTTTAATACTCTTTTGGACAATGTCCAATCGTCTGCCGCATTAGCAAGAAATTTTTTTTTGTCTATTTCGTTATTATGCACGTGACGATAAATTTCTTTAAAGTACCAGATAAAGAAATCACGTGATCAGCATTTAATAAATTAAATTCTAAAAATTAATCTTTAAAAATTCACAAAAATCAGGAAATGGAGGTAAAGATTCGAAAAAAATTTCTTTTTAAAGGAATTTTTATGATCTTTCTCGTGATATAAAGTTTATAACCCTCAAATTATTATTTTAAATGCAAACTTAAAAAAGTTACTAAAACATATTTAAAATTTAATACGAGTAAGCTTCAGATTACGAGTAAGGTTCAGGTTACGAGTAAGCTTCAGATACCCCACAGCTAGTTTGCGCAGCGAATGCCATGTGCTCATCAAATGAGAACACGAGAAGCATATAATCTTTGGAACCTTTATGTACAATTATTATACAATTGTATACATATTATTCTAAGACTACTATCCAGTCTAAAACCTAGTGATTAACACTCAACAATTATCACCCGGGACTGCTCGCTCTGCCCAGACTTGAGTCGCCCTTCGAAACCGAGCAGCGTCCTCCCTCTCTCGCAGAGAGATAGCTACATTTCCCTCCCACACACTGGTACTCGCCTTTGTTCTAGGGGAAGGGATGACCTTGGTCCTAGGATCGCAAGCTCTCCTTCTTCTACGTATTCTGAGAAAAAGATTTTCGGATTCTCAGAAATAAGAATTTGGACATCCCACTGAACATACCAGTGAACGATGCAACAATCGCCCAGCTTCCGTGTCTCACTTTAAGAGGGTAGCTCGTAATAAAAGCGAAAGCTAGGAAAATGTGGCGAAAAGATCAAAAATCAACGAATAAAATTTAATTTTTCAGTTCAGCTTTTCTCCTTCTCTTTCTTGAGCATCTTCAAGTCTTATCTCCAAGGTAAATGTTGTACATTACACTTAATAAAACAAGGTTATTGCCGTACATTCTATTGTATTGCGTTTTTATAAAACGTTCGTCATTTATAAGAAAAGTTTTCTTATTTAAAAACATGTAACCAAAAATTGCTCCTTTTGGGTGGAGCCCGAAACGAATTAATGGCATTTCCATTTATTTCAATGGGGAAAATTGATTCGAGATACGAGTATTTCGAGTTACGAACTCCGTCATGGAACGAATTAAACTCGTATGTCCAGGTACCACTGTATATATATATATATATATATATATATATATATATATATATATGTATATACATGCACATATATATATATATATATATATATATATATATATATATATATATATATATATATATATATATATATATATATATATGTATATACATACATATATATATATATATATATATATATATATATATATATATATATATATATATATATATATATATATATATATATATATATATATATATATATATACATACATATATATATATATATATATATATATATATATATATATATATATATATATATATATATATATATATATATATATATATATAAACTAAACCTAAATTACTTAGTGTGATATTAACTAAATTTTCTGACCTCCTGTGAAAGAGTATTGTGGATTTAACTAAGATTAAACAATTAGTGCTTTTCTTTATTGTAAGTTGTTTCCATCTTTTTCGTTTAATTGCTTTTTGTTAATCGATCCAATGGAGGACTCTCGATCACCACTTGCGGTTGATATCAGATAATGGACAAATAATGAAAACTCTTTAAACGTAATTTCATTCGGCAAGTATAAAACAGACGCCTCAATTTTTTCGTTTCTTTTTTGTCTTGAATTCGGCAAAAAGTGAATTCAAACGATCGAAATCTTTTTTTCCTAATAGATAATTTTCCCTTGATATCTTTAAAAGTATTTTTATTGCTTTTTATTTCTAAAAAGTGCTTTTTTCGTTCATTTTCCATCATTTACTTTACCAATCGTTTTAAGTTTTAAAGGAGAAACTAGTTGATACCCGTCAAAACATGGCGGCTAGATAGCAAATAAATGTGCTAATACACAAATTATACTCAACACATCATTGCCAAATGTTGAAAATCATAATAATGCGCAGAAACAAAATAATGTGTTTAAGCTGCCTCGCGCTTAGTGAGTATCTAAAACCAGATTTAAAAATGTCACTGAACTAAAACCATGAAGCTAAAACCAGAAAGCAATTTTTTAATTGTAAATTATCGCTAATAAAACAGCGCGAAATAAACAATTTCCATCAGGTTTAATCTTATATTTCACAAACATAATTATATAAATGAAAATGTCAGAGAGAGATCTATAGAATCTCTCTAAAACGTGTTTATCATTAAAGCATGTCATTGAGTATGCGCAGAAATAGTGAGTCTCTAAAGCCAGATTCAAACATGCCACTGAGTATGCGCAGAAATCAATTTTTAATTGTAAATTACCACTAATTAATAGAAATTGCGGTTACAAAAACCAAATTTGACAAATCTACAGATTACAATCTTTCGTTTAAGACCAAAATGAAATAAATGGATGCATTAGTTTTCTCTCACGGACTGCCCAAAAAGTCGGCTTAGCAACTTAAATATGTAGATATGTTTGTTTATTCTTTTTTTTTAGAAATTTCCTAGCATTTTAGACGAGGTTTAGCATGTACATAACATTAATAATAGCACAGATCTATCTCTCTGCCTGGAACGCTTTTTCCTTTTTGTTGCCATATTCAAATGTACTTTGGTTACCACGTTTTAAAAATAAAATAAATTGAAATTAAGCTTTAATTGTTGAAATATTTTAATATTATTCTTTCCTCTCGGTAAAAATATATAAAAATATTTTTCAACTTGTAACATCTTTAAACGAAAAATACCGAACACCTCAATGGTTTATATTTGGCGCGTGTTCATTTATGAATTAAAATTATGAAACAACTAAGTTAAAGTTTTCCACCGCAGTTAATGGAAAATTTACGTACAGCGCAATGTATTACATTTAAAATGAATGTTAAAAAATAAAAATTATTATATTGAAAAAAAATATAAATAAATATATAAAGATTTTTTTTATAAACACTTAAAACCAATATTTCATTCATATTTCATACTGTTTCAGTTTTTACAATAGTTACTTTTGATACTATTAACAGACATAATTCAATATTTGATAATTAATACATGTAATAGAATTGAGTAAAGTGATGCTATTATGTGGAATTCAGATTTTATTTAATTTTTAAAATAAATTGCATCTTAAATGGATCATAATAGTGCAGATATTGCATAATTTTAAATAATTAAAAATGTGTATAATTTAAATAAATGAAAGCAGAGAAGCTATTAAGTATACAAATAATATTTACTTTGCAGATGTAAATGTATCAAAATTAAAAATTAACACGTCATTTTTGACGGGCTAATCACTAGCGTAGCATATGTTAAGCGTTTTCCGGGCATCTATTTACGTTAAGGATATATACTTAACATTTTCAAATAAGATCCACGATTCATTAAAGAGTTCCTAAATACGTTTCAAATTCTAATAAATGATTTATTGTCAATATTAAGGATTTGAAGTAATTAATATCGGCTCAAAATGTTTTTTTTTGTTTTCGCAAAATCTTTTGCAATAACTGTAAAAATACCTCAGTTTCAAAACGCCAACACAATTCAAAAGGTCAAGGTTATATACCTTATTGATTATGGAAAAAATTCCTGTGTTTAGTACTATGAACAATTTAAAAGTTTACAATGGAGTAGTGTGTTAAATGATTTCATTAATATATTTACTAATTCATATTAAATGGCATGTGAATCCCCAAGGTGTCGAATTCAAAGAAATGTATAACGACAACTAAACAATAATCTACAATTTATTTTGTCCACGAGTAGAACTTAACATTAAAATATGGGATTGGACATGCAGCAAATTAGAAATCTATTTCCCATTTTATCAATCTATTTCTCAAAACCAGTGTCTTCCCCTTTGAACTCAAAACTCATTTATTACGAAAGACCTTAACTTTTTTACTGTTTTTGCAGTACGGAGATCCATAGAAATCAAACTCTGTTGTGTTAATCAAACTCTTTCTAGAAGATCTCTTCAGTATCATCTCAAAGAACATAAAAGAAGCTAAACAAAATATTAGAAGCCATAGAAAATTAGAAGCTAAACAGGAGATTTCAAAATTTTATATTGTCTCCTATTCTGGAAGTTTTGGAGATGTTTTCACGTTAAAAATAATGGCTCGTTAATTTAATTTCGCATATCCTTTGTGTTCTTCGACTTCTGAACATGATTAATTATAAAATATTTTTATTCCTTGTAGTGACAACACTCTGGTCAAGTCAATTGTATTAACTGTATTCCATCTGCTTGGAGACGTATAATGCATAAGTTGTATTTGTAGTAATTAATTAGCTCTTATATCTTAACATTTTCTTACTGCCTTTCATTCAGAATGACCAGAGTCCATGTGTTCGAATCCCACTTTTGGTAAGGATTCTTGTAGCCGTTCGGATTTGGCCTTACACTGTAGATCCATTCGGCCCTTGTGTCACGGGGTGAGTACATTTTGTATTGAAAAGATGAAGAGCCAGTAACGCAGGGTGTAAGAACAGAACACCTCGTTAAAACCCTCTCAGGGGCGCCGTTTGCACAATTCAAATGCCTAAATCTAGTCTTTTTTCCCTTGCATTCAATGTATTCCAGTTAAATGAACAGAAAAATAGTTAGTAGTGCCACCTGTTATCAGTTTAAAGAAGTAAAATCATTTTACAACCTTTAATTTGAAAATATTTCAAGATTCTTTAGGTTAAAAAAATCAGGAAAAAAATATGTACCATGCATACGGTGGAGTTTTTGCCCCTTAATAGAGTAGAAAGGCAGTTGATAAGATGGAGAAATGAGTGAGAGGTGATAGTAGCTATAAGAAATGGTTATACCATACTGCGGGAAGCATAGATATTTTAGCGCTAACAAGTAGGGGAGTACCACAAGTGCGAAAGGTCAGAGGTTCATTCCAGCAGTTAATGAAGTCGGAGACGGGGAGCGTGGGAATTAAGTAGCGTGTGAATAAGCATGTTGACAGTAGAGAGGAAGAAATGATAAATAAGTCCCTGAGAAAGGATTGGGCAGATAATCATGTAGAAATGCCCTCAAGCCAATGATAGGGCTGAGGGCGAGCAAAGAAACAGAAGAATCTACCAATAAGATCCACAAGGGGTGGCATTAATGAAGAGAAAGAAGTATATTTAAGAGAGGTGGAGAGACATAGAGATAATAAGAGAGTTAAAAAATGAGATATAGATACGTTGTGAAGAGAGCCCGTAATGTTAACTGCTGAAGAAGCCCATAATTCCGACCGTTGAGAAGCTCCTATAACGATGACCGCTGAAAGGAGCAAATGAGTCTAAGAGCATGGACGATACGGAGGCATACCGAAGACTCGCACCACCCAGAGTTCCGCGTCATCAGCTGACTAAGTCTGTGCCCAAAGAGCTCATCGTCAAGTCTGGAGCCCTGCCGTCAAAGACTCTAGTTATCCACACCGTACAGAATCTCGAGAATCACCCGATGACCAGACGACCACCCAATTGTCCAGAGGAGAACTTCCTTGGTGTGTGTACCTTCCTAGCGCGTCATCGAAGGGAGACAAAAACCGACCCAAGGTATAGTGAATCTGTATTCTCTATCCTGTCAATAATGAAAATGCTCTTTAGCCAATCTAAGAAAGGTTTAATGATATAGATAGGCGATTAGCGAGTTCCGAGGATAACTGAATTTAATGAGGGAGTAACGAATTTTTTTATTCCAAATGAATTGAATTATATATTTTATCTGTATAATATGAATTTGAATACGCTTATTTGTAAATAAAATGGTGTCGATATGTTTAATAAATCAATGTATCGTTAACTCATCATGAGTAAGCTTTCTCGTCATATTTATCAACGGCAGTCCACTATACGATCCCTGTCACACCTTGTGCAGCAAAAGCTGGCCGTAGCGTTCTCAACCACCCAACCAACATTCAGGGAGACGAATGACTAAGGAGTCTGTGGGTTCGACTTAGACATTAATAATTTAATAATCCGTAAACAATTACTGTTAAAAATTTTGAAATTTTTCGAGCTATCCTTAACTTGAACTTCTACCTTCATACTAATAAAAAAAGGAATTTAAAAAAATAAATATACGCGAATTCATCATCAGATGAACCCTGAGAAGAAAAGATCACATAGCTGAACGTGGGAATAGAAGATCTGCGATTTTTATCCGATGTGGGTGTGGAAGATTTTTACAAAGAATTTGCACCTAGACACAACGACTAAAAACGGATCTCAATATTAAAAAAAAGAGGATCTGATACTTTACGAATGCATAGTTGCTATTAGTATATATCGTTGCATTTGTTGAAAGTAACTACTGAAAAAAAACTTTTTTCATCATAATCTCTAGCGTAATTAATTTGTTTCTAATCGGAAAATAGATAATATTTTAATTATATAAATTATATAAATATCATAAGTTAATATTTTAATTATATAAATTAAGGTAAAATTTCAAATTACATATCGAAGGCCAGATTTTCTGTTACTGTTCGCCATAATGTATTCCACTTCATATCAATTTACGACTAAATGGGTTGAATGCACATGCATATATACGTAGAAAATTTGTTTTAATAGCTTGGAAAAACATAAATATGTAAATTGCTTAGAAGCATGCAAGGAACCCCTTGAATGTTTGAATTGAATATTTTTGGATATATGCTTAAGAAATTTAAAATAAATATTTACTTCATTTAAATATGCGACGCATTTTATTTATAGCTTATTTATACAGACTGGATTATGGAAATCAACTATGATTTTCACATAAAAAATAAATTATGCGCAACTATTCACATCAATATTCGAATCTCCTGGAATATTCATAAGTTTCTTTGACGCTATTTATTAAACTATAAGGCTGGTGGCGTTTCTTTGAAATGAAGCTTCAGCCCATTTTTATTTAATATGCGACCTTTTCAGTAGGGTGAAAGCAACGTAACACATCATTTTTGTCCTATTTCAGTGAACTTAATACGATTAAATGCGTCTTGTTTTAGAGTTGCTATAAGGAAGGCGTAACATACACGGGACAAACTATTCTAGTTTAGGGTGGTGATCGATTTCTTATGCACATGCCCAAAAAATTTTCGAATTATATACCTTTTATGCACCGGTTTCAAACAAGTATATTAATAGGAAAGAAAGGTTTTCGATGAAAGATTATTAACTTAAAGAAAATTTCTTTTAGGCTGCAATCAGAGCAAAATTTAGCGTTATATAATAATAGCAAAAGTGGTATAAAATAAACAATAAAAAATTAATATCAGTTATAAATTGTTGTTGCTCTCATTTATAAATATTATTACTGATAAATGCTTATAATTGTTAATAGATATTTTATATCAGGCCCATATTTATCACTTGGAGAAAAATGCTTGTCGAACTAGAAACATAAGACCACTAAGATATATTATTTATTTATTGCTGTTATTGTTGAATTTTATGTCATATTTTATGTCGGGCGCCTATTTAGTCACCTGAAAAAAATTACTGGGGAACTACACATCTCAGTCCATTTATTTACATGTTTTTATTAACTCGCTTTCTTGTTTGTTTGTGTGTTTGTCCAGTACAAATCTTGAAATCGATTTTTAACTCATTTCCCGACTAGCTAGACATTTGAAACTTTTAGAATAGCCCATAACACGATGACAATGCATTCTTTTAATACTTTTAGCCATCCTTAAGCCGAATTAAATTAATTTCCAGTTATTTTCAGTTAATTTTGTTTTGTAGACTGGTGCAGCCATAAATCGGCCGGGACGGGAACGAAAAGTTAAACGCAAGTTAACTTCCAACTAACTTCCTTTTCTTTCAAGTTGATGGGACAATTCATTAAAAATTTTTTAAAAAAGTATTTATTCATGCATAGAATTGTCAACAGAAAATTTAAAAACATGGTACATAAAAAGTTCTTTTTATCTTGTAATTATTTCAGTAATTCTGTTTTATGAAGCTCATTTTCAAAGATAAAGATTCGCATTGCAGTAGAAAAATAGTATTTCCGATACAGCGGTAGGTAGAATTTATAAGCAAATGAAACTTTCAGTTTGGGAATGCAAAGTGCATTTTTTTTCATTTTCAGCATTTTTGTTACTTGTGTCCGATAGCTGTACGATTCGAATAAGACAGTTTCATGAAACGTCACATACGCATCAACGTGATTAAAAAAGGGCAGAAAAGGGATGCTATGTGTTTTACACGAGGGGTTCGACATGCATATCCCTATGAATTTTAGTAACTTGTACGTTTAAATACAAACCTTTTGCTTTTCGCTTAAGCACGATTTGAGATGTGACATGTTGCGGGAAAATGTCTTATAATTTCCAGATAATTTCGAAAGTTGTTTTTGTATAGAACTGGATTTAAACTTGAACAAAAACTGGATATTAATTTAAACCAATTACGGTGGTCCATTGGTCTGGAATTACATTCCAGCCAGGGGGGGGGGGGCATAAGAAACAACAACAACAAGACGGTCCAAATTCAACTTTCTCAAAAATCGGCTCCCCAGGGGCAAACAAAATTCTTTCGCATGCCACCTCTTGTACATGTGCCATAGTTTTGTATTCTATATTCTAGTGTGTTATAAAGGCATGCACGCATCCTGTTTCAAGAGCAGTTTATGACCTTTATAACTGTTGCTCAACTATTGCAAACCGTAATTACATTCAAATATCTGTAGAAAATATCACTACAAATTGGAATGCGAGCCAAATATTGCACCTTTTGGCTGCGTCTCGCATGCGAGTTGGCGAGATGTGAAGGAGAAAAAGGTGGTTCTTCGAGGTGAATCGCCAGAACGACTCTTGCTGTTGGACTACCATGTATGAAGGTCATTGGTTTTTCTTTTGTACGGTGATATGAGTTGGGAGCAGGGAATGTTAGGCTTATTCTCAAAGTTCAAGTTTCTTGTATTGGTTTGATGTTAATCGCTGTTTTTAATAAACGAATTTCTTCTTACAATCATCTTGTCCCCTTTGTTCTTGTTTGGTGTGGGTCAGAATTCTTTTATTATCTATTCTAAGTATTAAAACTTAGTCTTAATGCATGCGAGCCACGTCGGGTTATTCCTAAAATAAATGTGTAAGTTTCTGTTTTAGATTACATTAAATCTCAATCATATTATTTACTCTCCACAGTGAGACGTAAATCTGGTTATATGATCCTTTATAAATTAATTGTAATTTCTAAAATTAAACGCAAAGTACTTTTTACCATGTTTTTATTAACTCGCTCTCTTGTTTGTGTGTGTGTTTGTCAGTACAAATCTTGCAATTGATTTTTAACTAACTTCCCGACTAGCTAGACTTTTAAAACTTTTAGAATGGCTTAGAACACGATGACAATGCATTATTTTAATACTTTTAGCCATCTTTAAGCAGATTTGAATCCATTTTCAGTAATTTATTTTGTAGACTGGTGCAGCCATCTATCGGCCGGGACGGGAACGAAAAGTTAAACGCAAGTTAACTTCCAGATAACTTCCTTTTCTTTCAGGCTGATGGGACAATTCATCAAAATAAATTTTTAAAAAGTATTTATTAATACATAGAATTGTCAAGTTTATATGATTCAACAGAAAATTTTAAAACATGGTATATAAAAAGTTCTTTTTATCTTGTAATTATATGTGACTGAGATCATGGTGTATTATAGAGTACGGTGGAAAACTAACTGGTGCGCTAAACAATATTGTGTTATTTCACTAACTACTTTCGTGTCTCTTCTGCCATTTCAGTTTGCAGGGAAAAAAAACTAAGAAAATAACAAGTTTTCTTTATCTGTTCAATAGAGAAATTAAAGGATGAAATAACCTTGTCAAATTGAATTTTTCTATGACAGTTTGGGCTTTATGTTCAAAGTTCTCGAAAGGAAAATTGGAAATTATGATGTTTTTTAAAGAACGGCAGTATAGAAAGAAGAAATACAAACACCGTCCCATGATGAGACTTAGAAAAGTTTATTTTAGACATATTTAGACGTAATGCGTTGAAACATATTACATTGCCCAATCCATAATAGAAATTGTGACACTTGTAAAACACATTTGAAATTTTAGCTTTTAGCTATTTTGTGACAGACATTAACACTATTTTATGTATTAACTAAAAAAAATAAATCCTACACTGATACGTAAAAAATTGACTTTTATTAGAAAGTTTGAGAAAGAAAAACATACATTGGTCCTGAAATTTGATCATATATTTTTTCTCTCGTGGGTCAAACATATTTTTATTCATATGATCGCGATTCTAAAAACAGCGTCTTATAAAAATTGGCAAATTTAAATATAACCTAAAAATAATAATCCGAGGGTTATAAAATTTACATCACGAGAAAGATCATAAAAATTCCTTTAAAATGAAATCTTTTTCAAATCTTTACCTCCATTTTCTGATTTCTGGTGAATTTTTAAAGGTTAATTTTTAGAATTTAATTTATTAAATGCTGTTCACGTGGTGTCTTTTCTTTTTGTGATACTTTAAATTAATTTATCGTCACGTGCATAGCAACTAGATAAATTGGCAAAAAATATTAAAATACAGTATACATGTTCCTCAAACTGTACTATATTAACTGAACTATATTTTTAGTATATTCTATTAGATTTAATTTCAATATTTTCCTTATACATTATTTTGTGTATAAAAGTATCCGTTATGATTTTTTTATAAATATATTTTTGGGGTTCTTTTTTGGTATTAATTGCATACATTGACCGTTGTATTTAATTTGAATGTACTCCGTAGCGAAGCACGGGTATTTAGCTAGTATGAAATAAAATGTTAGACATCTATTTTGTTAGAAATATCCTTTTCGGTATAAAGATGATTTCTACTTACCATATTATTTATTTGCTGGTCAATAAAAATGGGTACTTTATACGTTTCATTCATCGCGTTCTGTCAAACAGACTCAGATGTGCAGTGTCTAGAGTGTTTCTCTAGAGTTGCTTTCCTAGAAGCGATGTAATATAACATGGATAATTGAGGATTATAAGCGTTATGATTGGGCAGTTAAATATGTGTAGTTGCTTAGTCTCTCACAATCAAATTCAATCACGAATGCTTACGTAAGCATGCTTGTCAGATTCAAATGCTATTGACTCGAGTAATTACATTGATATACTGATTATTCGCGGTAATTCATGGACGGATTAATCACAAAACACATATAAACAGGTAAAAGGTTTTGGTATGCCATAAAATTGCAATGTCAATGCTTTTAAGTAGGGTTCAGTTGAATTAATTAACTTGCATAAATTGCCAGTTTATATTTTGCAAAAACTTTGTAGTACTTTACATATTGAGATATTGATATTTTCTCGATCGAACAGTTTTTAGAACTAATTGGTTTTCGGAAGTACGGGGATAACACTGAGTAACCGAGGTGAATTTAGTGTAGATTGGTTTGCCCATAATTTAAGAATAAAATAAAATGTTTATACTGGTTAAACCAGTATAAACATTACTGGTACATACCAGTACCAACCAACAGGTAAATACGAGTTAAACTGGCATTGGTTTTTGATAAACTTTCTTGAATCGCCTTAGAATTCAATTAAAACCTTAAAAATGTTTATGCCTTGCCTTTAGTTTTTGTTACTATTTCCACGATTTGGTCTAAAGATTTATTTATTTACTATTATAGTAAAATAAAATCCTCGGATATAAAAAATTAGAAGTTTTTTTATAGTTTTGATTAACTCTTCAGTGCATAGTATATAAGTGTGAGAGGTGAAGTAAAATTATATTTACATCATATGTACACAATCCAGTCACATTAATTAACCCACTTGTCAAAAGCTAGAATAACCACCTTCGCTGCGAGACGGGCAGGAATAGAGTCAGCGAGGTTCCGAAAAGTACTCACAAGGAGGTGGAGCCATGCCGACTCCAGTTCCATGGTCATCTGCCCTAGGTTGCGAGGCTGAGGATCCATGGCACGAATAACCCGATCGAGGTGGTCCCACAGATTCTCGATTGGTAAAAATTTAAGTTGGGGGAATTTGGTGTCGAGGGGAATGCCGTAAACTGATCCTAGTGTTCTTCGAACAACGCACGTACACTGCGAGATGTATGTATGACCTGTCTCATTGTCCTACTAGAAGAAGCCATCGTGCCGAGAAAAAACAATGCGCATGTAGAGGTGGACATGGTCCGAAAGGACAGATGCATACATCCTTTGATCTATCATGCCTTCCACATTGATGAGTACACCCAGGGAATGATACGAAAACATTCCCCAGACCATATCGCTGTCTCTCCAACTTGGACCCTTCCTGCAATTGCTGCATGATGTTTGTTTTCTGACGTTTCACGCCATATACGCCAACGTCCTTCTTTTCGCTGGAGCATAAAACGTGATTCATCGGGAAAAGCCACCTGTCGCCACTCAATGAACGTCCAGCTGCGGTACTGGCGTGCAAATTCCAGCCTTCATCGCCGATGAACAGCTGTCAGCATAGGTGCAATAACCAGCAGTCTGCTGCGGAGCCCCATACGCAGAAACGTTCACTGAAGTGTCGTTGAGGATACGCTTTTGGTACCCCCTTGGTTCATCTGGGAGGTCAGTTGGTCGACGGTTGCATGTCTATTCAACCGAACGCATCTCTGCAGCCGTCGTTCACCTCCGTCATCTATGGCCCTTGGTGCACCACACTTGCAAAGTTGTTGATTTTGGACAGTGCCATTTTGCCATGCGCAGTACACGTTTGCCACGGTGGCAGGTGAACATTTCACAAAATTCGCCGTTTTGGAAATGCTGCCACCCTTAGCCCGAAAGCCAATGATCATGCTTTTTTGGAAGTCAGATGAATCACTCCGTTTCTGCAATATTCTGCAACGATTGCTATATTTTTCGCTTCCCTCTGAAACCCTTTAAATGCCCTTTAATTCCTCCACTGCTAATTCTGCCACGTGCCTTCTGCGATTGGTTATTTCACGCCAACGTCGAAAGTAGGCAGTGGTTATATTAATGTGACGGGACTGTATATATTTTGTTCCACATTTTGTTTGAGATTCATTGTTATGTATTATGGACTATTAAATGACAGGTATTAGCGTGTATATAATAAATATTGGAATGCCTTGTACCTCCGGTATTCAGCACCTACATCATTTTGAACTGTTAAAGGGGAAGTCTAGGTTCACGGCTGTAGTCTTCCTGTATGTTAATGCGTGAGAGTCACCTCCTAAGAAAGTTTTACCCACAACACGATTCTTCCATCGTTTAAGTGTATGTTCCAAATTTAAATAACTTTTTATCCGATGATGAATTTAAAATGATACTAGTTGGTACCCGTCAAAACATGACGGCTAGATAGTAAATAAATGTACTAATACACAAATTATACTCAACACATCATTGACAAATGTTGAAAATCATAATAATGCGCAGAAACAAATTAATGTGTTTAAGCGGCCTCGTGCTTAGTGAGTATCTAAAGCCAGATTAAAAAAAAACGTCACTGGGCATGCGCAGAAAGCAATTTTTTTTTATTGTAAATTATCGATAATTGAACAGCGTGAAATAAACAATTTCCACCTAGCTTAATCTTATACTACACAAACAAAATTATCATAAAAATAAAAATGGCAGAGAGAGATCTAGAGAAACTCCTCGGAATAAACGTGTTTATCATTAAAACATATCACTGAGCATGCGCAGAAACAGAATTTCTAAAGCCAGATTTAAACATGCCACGGAGCATGCGCAGAAATCAATTTTTAACTGTAAACTATCGCTCAATAATAGAAATTGCAGTTACAAAAACCAAATTTGACAAATCTACAGATTATAATCTTTCGTTTAAGACCAAAATGAAGTAAATTGATGCAGCAGTTTTCTCTCACGGACTGCCCCAAAGTCGGCTTAGCAATATATTTAATAGATGCCTAGATTTAGTACTGATTATATTAGTGTTTAGCAGAACTTAAATAAAAATCAATTAATGTGAAAGTTTAAAAGAACTTAAACTTTGATGGAGTGTATCTCTACAGTTCGACACCTTAATTTGATTTTTATTTTCCTTTAAAGAAAGCAAGTATGATGAACAATATATTGTTTTTGCTTTGCATATTTACGACCCGCATAAACACTGGCATTAAAACTTAATTAAACGATGCCTAAAACGATGATTTGAGTTTTTTAAACACTTACTAAAGCATTGAGAAAATAAAATGAGAAGTTTCCATACTCATTATTGATTGAGTACTAATTTGTGTTAAAATAAACGCGAGACATATTTTGACAGATTAATGGCTCTCACGTCTGTTTGGGTAAAACACGAAAAAAGAAGGTTTGTTAAAAAAAAAAAAAATTCTGCAAAGTTTCATGATAGAATCGGATTTTCAGAACGCCGTCATATTTTTAGTGAGAATATTTTTTGTAAAAAATCGTGTGTGTAGCTGTTGTATTTTGAGAATTAAATTTTTGGTAAAGACCACCGATTCATTCTACGTTTACTTAGGGTAATACTCGTATATAATTTGATGTCGCAATTCATGAATGCTAGTTTTAATTCAGGCATTTGAACCTTTTACGGAAAGTGACCGCAAACATTTTCTGTGGAATTCCATAACGAGGTAATGGCAACGTAATTTACTGCTGAAAAGAATGGTTAGTTTCCCGTACTGAAAAGTCGGTAACACATAACACATTGAAGGTGCTGCGGTAAACGAAAACCTGGTCATGAATAGCAGAACTTGCGTTAAGTTACATTGTCGTAATAAAATATTAACATTTTAGCTCCATTTTGAATTTTCGGCTTCTTTCAGCGTAAGTGTAGAAGACGAATCCAAAGAACTAAGTCCTGCCCCGCTGTATATTCTAACTACAGGTTTAATGTACGATTTTGCAAATTATTTACATCACTCCTGCATAACCGGATCAAATCAAATCTTCTCAAAAAGAGATCAAAATGTACATTAATCTAAACAAAATCAAAAGTTCATCCGCCGACGTCATCAGCACGAATTCGAACGATGCAGCTTTCGTCCACGTGGGGGTATTATGCCACACGTGTAAACTGTGCATGACGCTTTCCGCTATGACATCGGAATAGAGTTATAAATGAATAAATTGTAATTTGTTTATAAATTTTTATATAAAGCTACTATAGTTCATAATTCCTTCCCGTCAATATTTTAAGGCATTTTATTTTTTAAATATGTTAAACAAAATCATGTTTTCTAGTGCTGTAGATGTACAGTGTTGTACAATAGTTTTCGCAATTTTTTTTATCGTGTTAGAGCGAAACCGTGTTGTAAGATGCCGTCCTGTAGGAGAGTTACCTATATATATATATATATATATATATATATATATATATATATATATATACGTACATATATGTAGATATACATATATACATAAAAAGAGGTAAACAACGATATGTAATCCTACGTTCATATCCCGCGGTAGTTTTGCTAGAAGAGACTACCTGAATTTTTTTCCTTTTTTTTAAGCCAGTAAGAGTTCATCACAGAGTATTTTCTGAGATCATAATATATAGAAGACTAAAGTTTAACATTATCCCAGGAACCTAGATAAAAATACCTTGACATAGGAAATAGCAAAAATCGTGCTTAAACACATTTCATTGTTGACAGTGGCCGTGAGAAAATGTAAGAATTTTAAGTTGTCATCATTATTACCAAGTTTTATTAACTAGCTTTCTTGTTTGTTTGTATGTTTGTCCAGTACAAATCTTGCAATCGATTTTTAACTAACTTCCCGACTAGCTAGACATTTGAAACTTTTAGAATAGCTCAGAACGTGATAACAATGCATTCTTTTAATACTTTTAGCCATCTTTAAGCAGATTTGAATAAATTTTCAGTTAATTTTGTTTTGTAGACTGGTGCAGCCATCTATCGTCCGGGATTGGATCTAAAAGTTAAATGCAAGTTAACTTCCAATTAACTTCATTTTCTTTCAAGTTGATGGGATAATTCCTCAAAAAAATTTTAAGAAGTATTTATTAATACATAGAATTGTCAAGTTTATATGATTCAACAGAAAATTTAAAAACATGGTATATAAAAAGTTCTTTTTATCTTGTTATTATTATAATAATTAAATGACTGTTGCTTTTTGTTGGTAAACCTCATAGATTAACAGATTAACCTCATAGATTAACCTCATAGTTTTTTATTTCGTAAGTTTGCGAATCGAATTTTCCCAATGCATTCAAAGGAGGGTAGTTAATTCCATGCCATTCACATTTCGCAAAACTCTACGTAAGACTTTAACTTGCGATGTGCAAAGACAAGAAAATCCCTTGCGTTTATTGCATTAGGAACATTGATATCATGAACACAAAATTTGTCTCTTTTTAATCAAGAATAGGAATAAAATGAATGAAACATAGTGAAAGGAGCTTTATGGAAAGCTTTTTTCTATGTAAATCTGATTATCAATATTTCACGAAAAAAGGAGAGAGACTAATTGCTCCAGTTTATTTTCATTCATTTTATCTTGAGTAATCTTTAGAGTTATTCCTTCCATTATTAGTATTGTAAATTAGCTGCTTCGCATGATGTCACATTATAGTAAAACTGAGCAACCATTACAACTCACCTTTTACCGTATTCTTCAAAAATGACGTAATAAAAAAAATAATTTAAATTTACAACATATACCGAGAAACGGATTTTAACATGTAAATACATTTTTTCCCCATTTAAAAATATAAGGCTAACAAATATTTGTTTAGTGTGTTGCAAAAGTTCTTTTCCATTTCCTTAATTTTGCTGTTATGCAAATCTGGAGTGTGCGAAAAAGTATTATTATTTTTAATTTTCCCAAAATTTCTTGGCAATATGAGTTGCGCGTTTTGGTATATTGGGAATATGGTTGCTTAGATTTTTAATCCAATTTTGAAAAAAAAAAAATCCTTCGCTTGGATCTGAGTTCCTTTTGGTAATGTTCATTATGTATTTATTTTCTATGACAGACACGAAATGTGATAAAAAGTTGTCAAGTTACAGTAAAGGAAAAGTCAAAAGGATTTACCAAGATGGTGTTGAATAGGAATTTTTTATAGTATCCTAATAAACGAAATTCAGCGTTTAAATGATGAAAAAGGAATTATACACAGGCTGTTCACACATTTTTTTGACGATGTATATTGTATTCACAAAACTAAATTACATAAAATTCTTGTATTTTAAATGTTCTATTTGACATCCCTTATTCTGAACTATCTTTCGACACCGCGATTTCCAGGATAATAATGCCTTTTGAAGTGTCAGAAGAGGTATTCTATCCCATTCCTCCTGAACAGCTTTACAGAGTCCTGTAAGGGTTTTGGGACGACGTTTGGATAATGCAGATTTTAAAAGTCCGAAAGCACAAAAAATCCATAGGTTTCCATCGGGAGATTTAGTAGGGATATCAGTGAAGGGTATGGCCTTGATACCAGTTTTTTTGTCCCATTTCTTTAAGGAAATTTACAGTGGATTTTGATGTGTGACTGCTATCTTTGTCCTGATGGAGTCTCACAGATTGATGGCACTGTGGGTAAAGCGATGGTATTTCATTCAGAAAAATTGGCGATAAAATATGTTCCTGATAGTATTTGGAGTTAATCTTGACATTTTTTCCACTCTCTTTATTTTTAACTTGCCATTATAAGAAAAACCAGCAACAATCATGAATCCCTTAGAAACACTTTCTTTCGATTCTTTGAACCATGTACTTAAATTTTTTTCTCCCCTTTTATGATAATAAATGGCTCTATTTTTGTTGCAATCATTTAAATACACCCATGATTCATCTATTGTGACAATTGTTTTCCATTTTTCTTTGGATAAGTGTTTCTCATATAGAATTCTGCAGCGTGTCCTGCGTTCAGCGATATGATTTGGAAGAAGACGATGCACATTGCGTTTTTTCGCTTTCTTAAGATTTAAATCAACGTTTATTATTTTGTTTACAGTGGACACCGATCATTTTAATGATTTTGCAACTGTCCTTTGACTAGGGGGATTTTCTTTTAACATTAAACAACGTACCTTTGCAATAGTCGAAGATGTCCGTTTTATCCTTGGATACTTGTTTGGAATTTTTGTTCCACTTGAGGCTCCAACTTGACGTTTTTTTCTTTCTTGTTGACGATATTACCTATCGACGCTTTAGATATCACAAAATCATGACTCTCACATCGTTTTTGGATAACGGAGTATGCATATTTCTCTTCGGAAAGAGCATAAATGTAGCCTTCGAACCACTGCTTTGTTAAAAACGCCATTTTGAATAAAAACAAAACTTTCAAGCCGCAGACGATAATTTTGACTTTTAAAAACATAGTACAATTGCAATTATTTCTTTTGCAGCAAACGATTTTTTATTACCGCTTACCAAAATCGTATAAAAATGTGCGAACAGCCTCTGTATTTTATATCTAAGATATCTTTCGTAAAATCTCACCTGCTGCCATATCTGTGTGTTTAAAAGTGCAAAATATCAAGTTTAATTGATACGAGGTAGTTCTATTTTCATATTTATATTTTTCTCTTATATGAAAATACTGTGTGATTTATGTTCAGATTTGAATGTATTTGTACGTATATTTATTTTAAGTATTTTTGTGCTTAAATTAAATACTCAAACACACATGATTTTATATACGAATTACATTTTTACTACAGCATCCCGTAAACAGGGTTGGCTAAGAAATCGGCCATTATTAACCTATCTGTTGCATAAAATCGGATACTCCCCCCCCCCTTGGTATTTTCACCATGTTTTTATTAACTCGCTTTCTTGTTTGTGTGCGTGTTTGTCCAGTGCAAATCTTGCAATCGATTTTCAACTAACTTCCCGACTAGCTAGACATTTGAAACTTTTAGAATAGCTCAGAACACGATGACAATGCATTATTTTAATACTTTTAGCCATATTTATGCAGAATTGCATTCATTTTCTGTTAATTTTGTTTTGTAGACTGGTGCAGCCATCTATCGATCCGGTTGGGAACGAAAAGTTAAACGCAAATTAACTTCCAATTAACGTCATTTTCTTTAAAGTTGATGGGATAATTCATTAAAAAAATTTTTTTTTATGTATTTATTAATACAGAGAATTGTCAAGTTTATATGATTCAACAGAAAATTTTAAAACATGGTTTATAAAAAGTTCTTTTTATCTTGAAATTTTTGATTTTAAATTTAAATCCTGCACCTGTCAGTAGTTACATATCTAGCAATATTTAGTTTTGATTAAATATCTTTTAACGCACCAGCCCTTTCCTCAACCTTTGCTTTAAACTCATTTTGTATTTTAGAGAATAGAGCCAAACCCCTCCATTTTTTCTTTCATGAGACGGCAAAACATTAATCTTTTACGTTATAAAAGAATCCGATTCCATTGCTATTTGTATTCATGACTCACATTATTCGACAGAAGTAGTAAATATATTCCATAGAAATCTTACAAATTTGATGAAACACATGGTTTCCTCATTCAGATCTGTTAACCTAACGTTAGATGTAGAGTCGACAGACAATAACGGAATAAGAATGTAAAATAAAACGGAAGAAATAGATCACGAGAAAGGATGAAAATGTCTAAAAGGATTTATTCAGTTCAAAACGGGAATAAAATTCGTTGTAAAATGGTCAGAATCTTCAACAAACAATTTTGAAATTCGGAGCTATTACTATCTTTATTAGTTTTGTTGTTATCAAAACTAGGGAAAAAATAGTTTGAATTGAAAATATTTCATAAATGTTCAGCTAAAAAATTAATTTTTATATTTATTGTTAACAGAAAATGTTTCCAGCTTTCTGCGGGATTTTTTAATATCATTATATGTTAACAGTTTCTAGAGTGACCGAGGTAGTCCCACTCTTTTTCTGTATGTTCTAAGACAGGAAACGTACTTTCATTATTTCAGTTTACTTCTTTAATTCAAATTTTATGTCTCATTTTTTTAAGTAACACATTCATTTTACAGTAATACTGCCTAAATATGGCCCATAAATATTCTAAATGCAATTATAGTTTTAACTAGTAGTAAACTAACTCCATCCGATATTTATAAAGGTATGTTTTCCATTAAGCAAGTAATTTACAAGAACTACATGTTTTATAAATTTTTTTTATTATACAAATGCATTCGTACAACAAGCTATGAAGATTCATTTTCCTTTCAGAGTTTTTATATTTTGTAGCCAAGTTTTTTGTTTTACCCAAGCTTCTCTTCTATGCTCTTTTCTTCATGCCATCCTCTTTTTACCATGTTTTTATTTACTAGCTTTCTTGTTTGTGTGTGTGTGTTTGTCCAGTACAAATCTTGCAATCGATTTTTAACTAACTTCGCGACTAGCTAGACATTTGAAACTTTTAGAATGGCTCAGATCACGATGACAATGCATTATTTTAATACGTTTAGCCATCTTTAAGCAGAATTGAAATCTTTTACAGTTAATTTTGTTTAGTAGACTGGTGCAGCCATCTGTCGACCGGGACGGGAACGAAAAGTTAAACTCAAGTTAACTTCCAATGAACTTAATTTTCTTTCAAGTTGATGGGACAATTCATCAAAAAAAATTTTTAAATGTATTTATTAATACATAGAATTGTCAAGTTTATATGATTCAACAGAAAATTTAAAAACATGGTATATAAAAAGTTCTTTTTATCTTGTAATTATTGGTTTTAAGGAAAGAGTTACGTTTTTGGGGAAGAAATAATAAATGAAAAAGCAAAACTTATCTTCCTTCCAAATAAGTTTTGTAATATCTATCTTCCAAATAAGTTTGTCCCTTTCCTTCTTCCATCTGGTTAAGCTAAAAAATAGAATGGTGTTTTGGTATAATTACAGTAACGATGCTCTTTCGGAGCAAAAATATTCGAAAGCAGAAATGTTACAAATGAGTCACTACAACTTCAGATATCGGATTACAGCTTCAGATATCAATTGGGACTTTTTGATATCTGTAACGGTTCGTAGTTTAGAAAGATACTGCTCATTTATATTTCCATGCACTGGAGTTAGTTATATAGAAAGGAAAGATTAATTTTGAAAAGAAGCAAATCAAAACATGATTTTACAGAAAGGAGAAAAAAGAATTATTCTTTACAACCACAACAGCTGATAGTAACAGCTTCATATTATACCTAGGTGAAACAGTTACATTTTTATTAAGCCTAAAATTTTATATTTGATAAATTAAACATTACATATAGTGGTATATCATAAATAATGTTTTTACATTTTACTTCAATTAAATCAAATGTGACGAAATCAATCTATCTGAAAAAAAAAGTTGTTTAAATCAATATCTTTATGATTCTTCAAATGACTAAGATTAATATTATTGACATTCATTGGTAACATGCCATTTATCAGTCCTTAAATATTACAATTATCAACTTGCATGGTCTAATTATATTTATAGAAAATCCATGAAAGTATAATATTGCAAAAGTTTTCATATTTAAATTTTTTTATCTATGAAAAAAATTGTTTCTTTAAAAATCTCAAAAGTATATATATATATATATATATATATATATATATATATATATATATATATATATATATATATATATATATATATATATATATATATATAAGCAACACAAAGTGTTTAAAAATCTTCCGTCAACCTCCTAAGTTTTTTCTCTTTTTACGAACTTTGTTGTTTTTACGACAATCATAATAGTTAACTCAGAAAATATTCATGTCTTAGGTAAAAATATATTCTTTAACTGATATTTACGCTGTTATGGTATCTTTAAAGATTTTTTTAAAAAAAAGTATAATTTAAAGTAATTTCATATGAATAATTATTTTGTTAAAATTTACTTTTATTTAAATAAGAAAATGTGCTTCGTTTTTGCTTGGCTGATTAATGAACGCAAAAATATTTCCCTTAAACTAGGTATGCCTTATAAAATTGGTTACGCTGTTTTACTGAAAGGAAACGCAGAAATTTTTTTTATAATCTCTAATTACTGATGCAACAACATAATTATTATCTCTTCCAGAAAATTGCAAGCGTTTCGTGTATTACTTTACCAATTGTTTAAGGAATTCCAGGTATCCTAGGTTGAATTTGGGGAAAATAAAACTATAGATATTAATCTAAAAAACATCTTAAATAGTAAATATATCCTACAACTTGGAACTGCAGAGTCTTTCAAAAAGGTGTATACAATTTTACAGAAGCGAATAACTGGAAAAAAAATGTAAAAGCTGGAGAATACGTCATTACGTAGTGAAGCGCATAAATGTTCTGTCACGGAAATTTGTTTCTAAATGATAGTTCTGAGATACATCAACGGGAGAGACGACTTGATTCTTTTGTTATCCCCAATGTTTTGGACGAAATTTGACTGTACTGTACGTCAAATTTATTGATTCTTAAACCTTTCCTGTATAGCTCGGTATATTATCTCTGATGTACTCACTTCATCAGCGATTTACGTTGTTGTGTCGCTGGCTGCGTAATTCACCCGAATTAGTATATTGAAGTCAGACATAAGCATATTGAACTCAGTCATTAGTATATTGAACTGGGTCAGTACAGCTAATGCCCTGGGAGGTCACACCACTGTATTTTAATCTAAAGCCTTACATAAAAATATAAACACCTCCAGCGCACCTTATTTGGGCTCCTGGGAAAGGTACACCCGAACATTGTGAAAAAAAATTCCCAAATCGTGATCGACCATGTCTCCTGTCCGTTGTGGGTTGGATGACTGCACTTTGTCAGTTACCATTTGGAACACTTTTCCCTCCAATGTTCTTATCGGCTATGTCTGTTGAGAAGGCCGTAGCAACGATGAGACCTTGGCTTAAGTGTACTGGGTACTCGGGCTGCGTGTATATTTCCAATCGTGACCCCTTCCACGAGGGTGTTTTCCTTGCATTTTTTCGCCTAACCAACAAGCTCACTCCCTTAGGCTCTCTACTTAGCCCAATCTTGGCCGAGGCGTCAGTATTGTAGCGTATTGGAAGTATGGTTTTTTTTCCCAAGACCCCACAGACTGCACGACACACAGCTGTGTGTTTATCGGGCGGTTTCCCTAACAAGTGGTGAGGGTAACTGTTTGGAAAAATAGAAAATGTTTTCCATCACCGTCATAAAGCTGTCTGTCCTAGCGATAGCTCTGCGACTTTGTCACGGGAATGCGATAAAGTTTCGGCGTTACGAAGAAGATGTCACCAACTGGGTTGCGGCCCCCTCTCTGAAAAACAGACTCATTTTCGTGGAATTGGGAGGGTCGCCGACAAAGAAACGCCGCAAGATATAGGCAGAGTTGGAGAATTTAGGGAGATCGGCCTTATAGCATCCAGTGAACAGACGTGTTTTTTAGGCTCCTGTTGTTTGGACCGAGAAGGGCCCTGGAGAGCGTATTGTAAATATGCACGTAAATTAATTGATTATGTGGAAAGTGTCTAATGTTTATTTTTTGTGTAAATAAATTGTTGAGGTTTTGTTTTAAAAAATTGGCCTTCGAAATTTTATTTAGGACTCTGCCTTTCTTGGTATGGATCAAATAGTAGTAATAAATTTAGCCTCAGAGAATTGCATTAACCATTGACCGTGACGCCACAGTATGCTTCGATGACGCTTGATATCTGCTCACAAGAGATAGTGAAAGAATATCTTCCAACCCAAAGGCTTCTCTTCTTTACTGTTTGGTCTAATGGCATAGTAATTAATGGTATAAGAGTACTTAAGAAAGTTACTATTGTACCTTTGATACTCCATATATTGTTAGAAATAATTGATAAAGTTAAATATCTTTTAAACTAAGTAACATTGAATTCTGTCAACACGAGGGAAGTACTTCAACATTTTAGTGGCAAACAGAGCCCTAATTTAAAACAATTTATTAAAACTTGACTTCACAAAATAAAAGTATTTTGAAATTTAACTTGATCAGTATAGATTGTCTTTTGAGAGGTCACGCCCCTACTTGTGAATGTAAAGCTTTCTTAAAAAATCACTCTAATTGGCTCATTTGATGACTGACAATAATTGACATCACTGAAGCTTTAGAAGATTTACCCAACGTAACAAACGCAACATGAAATGATCGTTGAGTGGAAAGAAAATTGGCCCGAGCCGACGAAAATGATAGGCCCCGTGACACTGTCTCAATCACTACATGAAATTAGTATTTATATAAGTATGTGATGCCCCGTTCCAACCCCTCAACATGTCATCTATCGGCGAACTGTTGATCTGGGTGGTCTCATAAACTCTAGGATAAGAGGCCATAAAGTTCTTGTAATGTGCCGTTCTGACGTTATAGAACGCACAAATCCCAGAGTGGTTCGAGGGCTTTTGAGATTTTTGACACTATAGTGACATTTAGAATCCCATAAACTTCGAACACTTACCAGCACTTCAACGCCAGAGAAATCCCTTTGAATTTGCCGATAGTATAAAAGAAGACCCCAACAATCCACGAGAGCTAGAGAGATCTGTTTTTGAGTGCCACAGAGACGGAGCTCTCTTGGTCAGACATGCCAGATAGGCCAGCGCTGTCGTTGAACCTAAAGCCCTCCTGACTGACTGTAAATATTCTAACTCACTGTACATACTTGCTTGAAATGTTGTAGCTGTAGTATGTTTAACGTATCGTAGTAAAGTAATTAAAGCGAAAGGCTTGTATTATTGACTACGGTACAGCCCCCTTTCTACTGTGGACGGAGTTCGTTTATAACGAAGCAAAAAATGTGAAAGATTGTGGAGTGATAGATGTGGTTATAGTAACGATTAGCATAAACTGAAAGATTTTGGACAGGTATGGGGTACCTTGGACCGATGTATGGGGATGTTCGGTGAATTTGCGAAATGGAACGGTTGTTAAGTGGCTAGAAAAATGGACTGCGATGCCGAAGAATGGGTTCGATTCCTGAGCTGACATTCGTTCGTATTTGACGACAGGAAAAGTAATGTGATCATTACAGGTTATAAAGAAAAATGATGGCACTTGTGAAATTTTTTGCATAGTTAATAGTTAACAAGTGAATTTAAGTTGACTCACACTCACATGCGAGAATATTATTTGTAAAATGGTGGAGTTAATTTCCACGTATTTCCCACCAGAATGGGACATATCTTGGAAAGGAAACTGTTGTTCTTTGCTTACACCAGTGAAAGAAAGAGACCATACACATAAGTTTAACGTTGTCTGCAGAATGAGTATCGTACAGTGATTTCATGATTGTTCACGTAGTCACAATATCACGTTTGTTCACAATATCTACACCAACAGGATTTCTTCATAAGTTATATAGTGATTATATTCTCTTTAATGAATGGATTTAAATTAGATATTTGCAATAGCTTTAATCATCTCTTGTATATTAATTAGAAGAATTGCTTATATATATACATATATATATATATATATATATATATATATATATATATATATATATATATATATATATATATATATATATATATATATATATATATATGTGTATATATATATATACATATATATATATATATGTATATATATATATATACATATATATATGTGTATACATATCAAATATATTTCATTTATTCCCCTCCATCTCCGAAAAAAATGGAGCATGAATATCGCATTGGAACTTTAGTGTAGTAAAGTTATTCTCCTTCTACCCTTTCAAGAATTAATTAAGCTTTCTTTAACGCAAAAACTGTAATTAACTGGTCACAGGCAAGGGGAGATTAATATTCATCGCTATTTTTAAAAGCGTTCCGCAGGATATTAACTTTTTTTCTTTGGTGTTCAGATAATGTCGAAACAGAATATGGCGCAGAAAACAATTAATAAAATAATAATCATACGCTGCACTTGCGGAAGAAACCATTGGAGCGATATCTCATTATAAAACAATAGTTTTTGTTTGTAAAAGTAAATAACGCCATTAAGGGAGATGAAAAATGCAGAGAAATCAAGCTCCCACACGACACCTTTGTATGCTGTGACGTTGTAGCGTCTGAATTATTTTTAAAAATTCTGACGTGAATGTGAATCGTTAAAGGAAAAATCGCCAAATTTTTCAGCTTTAAAAAGCTAAGTATTTCAAAATATTGCGTATCAAGTTTCCATGAGTTTTGATTGGTTTTATCTCATTAAAATGTTAATAAGAAGCTGTGACTTATGCATAAAAAGTGAGCTGCTACTTGAAGTGAAGGCTCTTGAGTAATACCTGCATAAATTAAGGTGGTTAAAATACTTTATTTGTGGGCGAAATTGTAAAAATTTATTTATATATAATGAGAGTTTAATTATACAGGGCAGTTTAGTATGGAACTAAATGCTTGTTATCTACCGAAAACAAAAACGTAAATACAGATCATTTTAACAATAGTGATTTCCCTTTTTGCATATCAGAGGATGAAATTTTGCTGCTCACATCGTATTGTGGTTACCGTCATATGATCCATAGGTTCAAATTCCAGCTTAGCCATTGTAAAGTCATGCAAGTATGGGGTTATTTTTCACAAGACCCTACAGGATGCACGTACACAGATGTGTGTTTATCGAAATATCCTTTTCAAGCTTCCAGCGATTTTAGTACACGTGTGAAAATTCCTCGCCTGAAAGTTAATCTATCGGAATATCGGTTACTGAAAGAACACGGTTGAAAACCGGACTAAAACCTCGTTATCGTACAACACCACTTGTAAATCTGTCTTTTTGGAACAATATCTTAGGGAGTATAACACTATAGTGATCGTAAAGTTTGCCAAATATTCGACGATAAGATGAATTGTCACCAGCTGATACGCCGGCCCCCGCTCTGGAAAACAAACGCACTTCGAGGAATTGGGATGGATGCCGTCAAAGAAAAGACCTCGAGATACAGTCAGAAGACTTGGAGATTTTTTGGGAGATCCTCGTTTAAACATCTAGCTATCAGTTGTACGTTGAGAGCTTCCTCTAAGGCGACCTAGCCTTGGAGCGCCGCTGATAAATCGCTGACGCACTGTCCTACTGTAACTGATAAAATGTCAAGCTGATTTACTGTACCTTTTAAATTTAATTTGTTCGTTTTTTATTGTTATTAAACTCGTTAAGTTTATTGTTAGCCTCGGGCCTTATCATTTACAACTCGGACTCTGTTTTCTTGGCTACAATATTATTAAGCCTAAGAGAAAAGCCTATGATGTCACACCACAAATTATCTTGTGCTGTGAGTTCAGAGGGAGTGATGTTGTTTCCCCTATATGACGCTCCATTAATCACGAATCCTAAAATTTTGCGGTGTGGAATAAGAGAACATCGAAAAGATTTTTTTTCATATACATACGAGTATATAGACAGATATAGGATTCTAGGGATTCCTAACGTTTACCAAAATCCTTTTAGAGAGAATTTTCCTCTCTAAAATATGACAAAGAAGGGTTAGAGCAGTAAATTGCACACTGCCCCAGTCGTCGAAATCCTGCTGGTCTCATATCAACAAATATCTACCTGAATTGCAGTGATGAGTAGGAAGCAGTATGTAATTTACCAGTTCCTCAATAAGACTTGCCATGATAAAACTCATTTTGATTTTGGAAGGAGTCGCATGAAAATCTGAAGATGGAAAATGATTCTTAATAGGCTTGTATAGATTACCTAGAAGAAAAGATCGATGCTTTGTAGGTTGGTTTCTGAACACTAACGCCACTTATTACTATGCAAAGGCTGATTAGTTCATGACCGTTCACAGATCTAGGAGGAAGAAACTCGAGGATACATAATTCTATAATAAAAGAGTACGTCAACTTGATGAGCAAGGTAGAAAACAGTGGATAATTCCCGAAATACGGAAAACAATTTTCAGTAGCAATTAACTAAATAAAAGAATTGTTATGCATGAACTACTAAATATCCTACGTGTTGTAGGTTGGTTTCTGAACACTAACGCCACCTTTTACTACACAAAGGCTGATTAGTTCATGACCGTTCACAGATCTAGGAGGAGGAAACTCGAGGATACATAATCTATATATATAAAACAGTTCCGTAACTGACTCATTCATTCATTCATTCATTCACTGACTGACTGACATACAACGCACAGACCAAACCGCTGGACCTAAAGGGCTGAAATTTTGCATGGCGATTCTTCTTATAGTGTAGGGGTGCACTAAGAGAGATTTTTGAAAAATTCTTCTTAGATTTGTTTAAATTAAATTTTTAAGCTGTTTTTTTTACTTTTTTAAGTTTGCATTTAAAATAATAATTTGAGGGTTATAAAATTTATATCACGAGAAAATCATAAAAATTCCTTTAAAATGAAATCTTTTTCGAATCTTTACCTACGTTTCCTGATTTTTGGTGAATTTTTAAAGATTAATTTTTAGAATTTAATTTATTAAATGCTGATCACGTGACTTCTTTTTCTGGTACTTTAAATAAATTTATCGTCACGTGCATAAAAACTAAATAGACAAAAAATAATTTTTTTTTCTTGCTACTGCGGCAGACGATTGGACATTATCCAAAAAAATATTAAAATACAGTAAAAGAAATGTTCTAGGAACTGTACTATATTACCTGTACTATATTCTTTAGTATTCTTTATATTAGATTTAATTTGAATATCTTCTTCTACATTATTTTGTCTATAAAAATATCCCTTACGATTTTTTTATAAATATATATATATTTTACATCAATTATATACATTGATCGTCGTATTTATTATATATATATTGGCATTAATTGCATACATTCACCGATGTTTTTACTTTGAATGTACTCCGTAGCGAAGTGCGGGTTTTCAGCTAGTCTATATATATAAAACAGTTCCGTAACTGACTGATCCATTCATTCACTGACTTGCATACAACGCACAGACCAAACCACTGGACCTAAAGGGCTGAAATTTTGCATGGCGATTCTTCTAATAGTGTAGGGATGCACTAAGAAAGATTTTTCAAAAATTCTTCATAGATTTTTTAAAATCAAATTTTTAAGCTGTTTTTTAAACTTTTTTTACGTTTGCATTTAAAATAATACATTGAGGGTTATAAAATTTATATTACGAGAAAGATCATAAAAATTCCTTCAAAATGAAATTTTTTTCGAATTTTTACCTCCATTTCCTGATTTTTGGTGAATTTTTAAAGATTTATTTTTAGAATTTAATTTATTAAATACTGATCACGTGATTTCTTTTTCTGGTACTTTCAATAAATTTATCGTCACGTGCGTAACAACTAAATAGACAAAAAAAAACATTTTTTCTTTCTAATGCAGCAGACGATTGGATATTATCAAAAAAAATATTCCTTATGATTTTTTTATAAATATATACATATATAAATATTTTTTTACATCAATTGTATATATTGATCGTCTCATTTATTATAAATATATATATTTATTTTTTTTGGCATTAATTGCATACATTTACCGTTGTATTTAATTTGAATGTACTCCGTAGCGAAGCGCGGGTTTTCAGCTAGTCTATATATATAAAACAGTTCCGTAACTGACTGATTCATTCATTCACTGACTGACATACAACGCACAGACCAAACCGCTGGACCTAAAGGGCTGAAAATTTGCATGGTGATTCTTCTTATAGTGTAGGGGCGCACTAAGAGAGATTTTTGAAAAATTCTTCTTAGATTTTTTAAAATTAAATTTTTAAGCTATTTTTTTTACTTTTTTAAGTTTGCATTTAAAATAATAATTTGAGGGTTATAAAATTTATATCACAAGAAAGATCATAAAAATTCCTTTAAAATGAAATCTTTTTCGAATCTTTACCTCCATTTTCTGATTTTTGGTGAATTTTTAAAGATTAATTTTTAGAATTTAATTTATAAGATGCTGATCACGTGACTTCTTTTTCTGGTACTTTAAATAAATTTATCGTCACGTGCATAAAAACTAAATAGACAAAATATAATTTTTTTTCTTGCTAATGCGGCAGACGATTGGACATTATCCAAAAAAAATATTAAAATACAGTAAAAGAAATGTTCTACAAACTGTACTATATTAACTGTACTATATTATTTAGTATTCTTTATATTAGATTTAATTTGAATATCTTCTTCTACATTATTTTGTCTATAAAAATATCCCTTACGATTTTTTAAAATATATATATATATATATATATATATATATATATATATTTTACATCAATTATATACATTGATCGTCGTATTTATTATATATATATTGGCATTAATTGCATACATTGACCGATGTTTTTACTTTGAATGTACTCCGTAGCGAAGTGCGGGTTTTCAGCTAGTCTATATATATAAAACAGTTCCGTAACTGACTGATTCATTCATTCACTGACTGACATACAACGCACAGACCAAACCGCTGGACCTAAAGTGCTGAAATTTTGCATGGCGATTCTTCTAATAGTTTAGGGGTGCACTAAGAAAGATTTTCCAAAAATTCTTCTTAGATGTTTTTAAATTAAATTTTTAAGCTGTTTTTTAAACTTTTTTTACGTTTGCATTTAAAATAATACATTGAGGGTTATAAAATTTATATCACGAGAAAGATCATAAAAATTCCTTCAAAATGAAATTTTTTTCGAATTTTTACCTCCATTTCCTGATTTTGGGTGAATTTTTAAAGATTAATTTTTAGAATTTAATTTATTAAATGCTGATCACGTGATTTCTTTTTCTGGTACTTTCAATAAATTTATCGTCACGTGCGTAACAACTAAATAGACAAAAAAAATACTTTTTTCCCTTGCTAATACGGCAGACGATTGGACATTATCCAAAAAAATATTGAAATAAAATAAAAGATATTATGTTCCTCAAACTGTACAATATTCTTTTGTAGGCATTAATTGCATACATTGACCGCTGTATTTAGTTTGAATGTACTCCTTAGCGAAGCGCGGGTTTTCAGCTAGTTCTATAATAAAAGAGTATGTCAACTTGATGAGCAAGGTAGAAAACAGTGGATAATTCCCGAAATACGGAAAACAAATAACAGTCGCAATTAACTAAATAAAAGAACTGTTATGCATGAACTACTAAATATCATACGCGTTGTAGGTTGGTTTCTGAACACTAACGCCACCTTTTACTACGCAGAGGCTGATTAGTTCAAGACCGTTCACAGATCTAGGAGGAGGAAACTCGAGGATACATAATTCTATAATAATAGAGTATGTCAACTTGATGAGCAAAGTAGAAAACAGTGGATAATTCCCGAAATACGGAAAACAAGTAACAGTAGCAATTAACTAAATAAAAGAACTGTTATGCATGAACTACTAAATATCATACGCGTTGTAGGTTGGTTTCTGAACACTAACGCCACCTTTTACTACGCAGAGGCTGATTAGTTCAAGACCGTTCACAGATCTAGGAGGAGGAAACTCGAGGATACATAATTCTATAATAATAGAGTATGTCAACTTGATGAGCAAAGTAGAAAACAGTGGATAATTCCCGAAATACGGAAAACAAGTAACAGTAGCAATTAACTAAATAAAAGAACTGTTATGCATGAACTACTAAATATCATACGCGTTGTAGGTTGGTTTCTGAATAATAACGCCACCTTTTACTACGCAAAGGCTGATTAGTTCATGACCGTTCACAGATCTAGGAGGAGGAAACTCGAGGATATATAATTCTATAATAAAAGAGTACGTCAACTTGATGAGCAAGGTAGAAAACAGTGGATAATTCCCGAAATACGGTAAACAAATAACAGTCGCAATTAACTAAATAAAAGAACTGTTATGCATGAACTACTAAATATCATACGCGTTGTAGGTTGGTTTCTGAACACTAACGCCACCTTTTACTACGCAGAGGCTGATTAGTTCAAGACCGTTCACAGATCTAGGAGGAGGAAACTCGAGGATATATAATTCTATAATAAAAGAGTACGTCAACTTGATGAGCAAGGTAGAAAACAGTGGATAATTCCCGAAATACGGTAAACAAATAACAGTAGCAATTAACTAAATAAAAGAACTGTTATGCATGAACTACTATATATCATACGCGTTGTAGGTTGGTTTCTGAACACTAACGCCACCTTTTACTACGCAAAGGCTGATTAGTTCATGACCTTTCACAGATCTAGGAGGAGGAAACTCGAGGATACATAATTCTATAATAAAAGAGTACGTCAACTTGATGAGCAAGGTAGAAAACAGTGGATAATTCCCACAATACGGAAAACAAATAAATAGCAATTAACTAAAAAAGAACTGTTATGCATGAACTACTAAATATCATACGTGTTGTAGGTTGGTTTCTGAACACTAACGCCACCTTTTACTACGCAAAGGCTGATTAGTTCAAGACCGTTCACAGATCTAGGAGGAGGAAACTCGAGGATACATAATTCTATAATAAAAGAGTACGTCAACTTGATGAGCAAGGTAGAAAACAGTGGATAATTCCCACAATACGGAAAACAAATAACAGTAGCAATTAACTAAATAAAAGAACTGTTATGCATGAACTACTATATAAAATACGCGTTGTAGGTTGGTTTCTGAACACTAACGCCACTTATTACTACGCAAAGGCTGATTAGTTCAAGACCGTTCACAGATCTAGGAGGAGGAAACTCGAGGATACATAATTCTATAATAAAAGAGTATGTCAACTTGATGAGCAAGGTAGAAAACAGTGGAAAATTCCCGAAATACGGAAAACAAATAGCAGTAGCAATTAACTAAATAAAAGAATTGTTATGCATGAACTACTAAATATCATACGTGTCGTAAACGTAACACTATACAAAAAAAACTATATACAAAAGTGGATTAATCATGAACAGTCGTTTAATTGAAGCAAGTAATCAGAATCAGCATATTTTTTGGACTCATAATTTTTGCCTCCTTGCGGAAGTTTAAGCATTGGCTTTCTTAATGCATTTAAAGGAGGATCGTTAATTCCATGCCACTCACTGCATAAAGCCTTTCACTTGTGATGTGCAAAGAAAAGATAATCTCTTACGTTCTTTACATCAAGAAGTTTGTTACTATGAACTTAAAATCTTTTTTCTTTATCGAAAATAAGATAAAATTAATACTATTGTGCATATATGAGAGGTACCTTTTATATCACAGAAATTTTAGTGTTTGCACGATCAAAGTGAAATGGGCTTTATGGAAAACTTTTTTTTTTTAGATGTTTCTGTTTATCTGGTTATTTCATGGCAAAGAAGAAAGACCAGTGTTCCAGTTTATTGCATTCAAATGAGGGATTATATCCTTGTCCTATGTAAATTATATTAAAATGCCAAATTATGCATGTCTAATGATGATAATATCTTTGATTAAGTTAACTTTTGGTAACAATACTATTAAGGATCTCCATCTTATCACGCATAGTTTTCATGCATCTAATCACGCAGGTTCGCTGCAGGTGCCATATATTTGCAATTTTCTTCTCATGAAAATTGATTTAGAGTAAAAGTTTTGAAAATATTTTCACTGCAGCAAAAAGAAATTTTAAGGTGACGATTTTTATCTTTAAAGAGAATAAAAATTTAAGACAAATCATTTTGAAACATCTCATATTCGCAAATGGAAATAAAAATGTGCAATTAAAGTGATTAGTATCGTAAAAAATATATAGAAAACTGAATAGGCTTTCAATTTTAAGTTTCAAAATTTAGATGGGTTAAATATTTTTTATGTGTGGTGATATTTTAAAAGACACCCTTGAGGCCAAAAATTCATGACTAAACACAACTAAACATACAATTAAGAAAACTGATAAATAAAAAATTGAGTCCACAACGTCTTAACTGTTTATTTCATTCTAACAATTAATTCAGATGGTTAGAGAAGAGCAGAATTTTTATTAGTTAGTGGTACAGATGGGCTAAATTTTCAACTGTTAAAGTCTGACAAAAAAATTTGGAAACTATGCCCGAAGCTACCAACTTATACGTAGATTCGGTTTTAGGGGAAACTGGAGATTCCAGGCCTTTATATTTGCTTTATAATAAAAGAACATAGCTAACAATTAACAGTAAAACCTTACGGAAAAAAAATCATAATTTTTTCAGTACCATAGTAATGAATTTTGGCGACATCTTAAATCTTGGTTGTTCATAATAAGTTTATTTGTAATTTAAAGTTGTGTGTCACAAATAGTTTGTTTATTCCGGAAATGAAACATGTTATTATCTAGAAAAGGTTTGGTTTGGAGATGGTTCCGGAGGAAATTTTTTTGTGGCAAGTGGCAGCTAAAATAGCCGCTGCTAAAATAGTCGTGGTTGACGCAGTACATGGCCGAATAAAAAACACAGACGACTTATTTACGTTTAATCCACGTTTATTTGAACTCATCGTTTAACCGTTGATCTACCCCCTAATAGCCATAGGGGGGGGGGGTAAGAGGGGGGCCTCTTACACCCCTATGGCTAAACGCCATCTCTTTCATGGGACGGACTAAGTCCCATCTTTCCTCTGACTCGAATATCCCATGGTCTGCTCTTGTTTTTGCCTCTCAAGCGCGCTTAAATGAAAAATGCTGATCTTGCATTCGAATGTTCTCCAAAGTTCTTTTGCTGAGCTGCCAGAAAAAACCCGCGTCGTTTCCGCTTGAAACGCACTTAAAACCTACTCAAAACGCTATAAATAGCTTTTACGTTATCACTAACAATTTTCGCTCTTATTCGCATGAGATCCTATTTTGATTCACGGGGAAGTAACGCCATCTGTGGACTGTTTACTTTAAATATCTCGCCAAATATTACATTTAAATGGTTATCTCGCACTAATTTGATCTCCTTCCCTAATTACCCTCCTTTAATTCATCTTAATTTTAACCTAACTATTTTATACCCACACACACACATATATATATATATATATATATATATATATATATATATATATATATATATATATATATATACACAAACACATTGGAACATCGATCGATCGTTCCCCGAATCATCGTTTTCCCTTATGTGTCGTTTACTTTAGCCAGTCCAGAGGATAATATTTCTGTTTTATATTCCCGCATCTCTAGTTTTCCTGCATTTATCGTTCAGTGAAGTAGATCCCTTGAAAAACGAGAAAGATCGAGGTTCCAATGTATATATATATATATATATATAAAATACAGCGTTAAAATATAATTCAAAGTAAAATCATCTTTATGAGAAAGTTTAATAACTGCGGCAAAGCCTGGGAATAATAAAAGCGCAGCGTTAGTTTTCTTACATCAGATAATTAAGTGTGAGTTAATGGAAAAACTGTAATTAACTGGATATATGCGGGTATTTTTAGGGCCGAATGAAACAAAGGATTTTAATATGCATCGTTATTTTTAGACTGTTTTATTGGGGGAATTAATTCTCTTTTTTTCCCGCTCATGTTCTGAGAACGCCGGGTATATGCTGTGGAAATAATTTATCAGATTATCACATTCAGCCAGCACGAAACACAGCATTTCAGATATGTCTCCAAATTATATTTTTCTTTTAGTGTTTGTTAAATGTGTGTTAAGAAATACAGAATTTTTTTGTTTCTAATTTTATGGGTTAGTCCTAAAAATATTTTTTTCCAAGGAATTGCCGATTAAATAAAGTATTATAATACTTTAATTTTCATGTTTACACGTATATAAAAGAATGATTTTATGAAAAGTTTTGGAAAGGTATGAAAATTGTTCGAAATTTCAGATAATGTAAAAAATCGAGAGAAATTCGCATTTCTTGGTGTCTATTTCCCTCATTCTGATAATCTTAATGTATTTTGAAGCCAACAACTGAAAATGTAGGCTTGTACAATATTTTAAAATTTTTATCATTTCATTCCTTTATTTTAGAAGACACCGAACATTTTCATAGTTCTTTTCAGTCATATGTCTGATAATGGTTCCTATCCAAGATTCACGCTCCGAAATAAACCACCTGCTGGGCTGGGAATTGAACACGAATCACTTAATCTCGGCACCGGAGTTCAAAATAAACGCTCTCTGTGATGAGATGAAATCTCATTTTTTAATTACATTTCTCTCTAAAGTATGATTTAAAAACACTGTACTTTATGATTAATTGATTTATTAATTTAAGCGAAAGTTTGACCCCATTGTTATTTATATACGTTTCATGCAGACCGTTTCATGCAGACTATTAAAAAGATATATTAAATCTATTAAAAATTTTCTACAAGCGTGAACTGTAATTAACTATATTTTTTAGGTCGGTTGATTGTAAATCTAAAGAATTTGAACGATTTTATTTTAATTTAACGATTTTATTACGAATTTAATAGTTAATATGAATAAATAATTATTAGACGAGATAGTAGTCTGATGGGGAACGAAAATGCCAACAGATGGCGATACGCATTCTATCTCTCGGATTGAGCGAGTCCTTGGCCTTGACGGGCAATTACATCAGAAAAGTACGACCGGGAAACTTATGGCTATGATATTACCCGATGACAAAACCATCACGCTCTTTTGCATTTTGGTGCACTTTTAAAGAACAAAGTATAGATTAGAGTTCGTTTTTCGGACAGTCAGGACGAGTTCTTTTTCGTCGGAGGGAATAAGTCGAAGAATGGCGACTAGTATTGTAAATAAAATCCTTGGATGGAAATGGAGAGTCTTATTTAGTAACAACGATCTTCTTCTGCACATTGAATCAACTTGGAAAAATTCGGATAAATATATATAATATTCGGATAAATATATACACTCATGGACAAAAAAATTAGCGCACCAAGAAATAATTGCGGGATCGTAACGAAACTTGCAATGAAGGTCCATGTCGAGGAGATATGCAAATGATTAGAAATGCAGCGTGATTGCGCATTACGTATAGCCGGTAGAGGGCGTTGAACATCGTACTCTGTGGAGTACAAAACAGGTAACCAAAGCTTGTTTGAGTGTGCTGAATCATTTACAAAGGAAGAGCTGAGATAGACATGCCATTACGCCGTGTTCGAAGACAATATAAGCAGTTGTCGCAGTTTGAGAGGGGGAGAATCGTCGGGATGATGGAAGCTGGGTGGTCAGCTAGGCGAGTAGCTCGTCAATTAGGCCGCTCTGATTGTGTTGTGAGGAGGTCTTGGGACCAGTGGACCCGAGAGATGTCATGTACACGAAGACCAGGCTCAGGACGCCCTCGACAGACCAGTCGTCGAGAAGACCGCCACATCGTAAGAAATGCACACGTACAGCCAACTGCTTCATCGGCCGCCATCCAGGCACAGGTAGCACCTTCATTAGTGGCCTCTGTGTCTTCTCGAACCATACGAAGGCGCCTGGCTGAAGGACAGTTGGTATCGCGGCGCCCATTACGTGTGCTGCCCTTGACACCCACCCATCGACGCCTCCGTTTGGAGTTTTGCCGCGCACGAGGAAACTGGACTGCAGCGGAATGGAAGCAGGTCGTGTTTAGCGACGAATCCAGATTCAATCTCGGCAGTGATGACAATCGTGTTCGTGTGTGGAGAGCCCGTGGTGAACGCTTCAATCCTGCCTTTGCTGTACAGCGACACATCGCTCCCACAGCTTGTGTGATGGTATGGGGTGCCATTGCCTACAATACACGGTCACCCCTAGTATTGTTCCGTGGAACCATGACAGCCCAGCGGTATGTTCATGAAATCCTGCAACCACATGTGTTGCCAGTTATGCAACGGCTCCCAGGAGCCATTTTTCAACAAGACAATGCTCGGCCTCATACGGCAAGGGTGTCACAAGACTGTCTCCGCACTGTTACTACCCTTCCTTGGCCTGCCCGATCCCCAGATTTGTCTCCAATCGAGCATATCTGGGATCATTTGGGACGACTAGTTGGGTATCCCACGAGTTTGAACGAACTAGAGGCAAGGTTACAGCAAATATGGAACGAAATGTCTCAAGACATCATACAGAACTTGTATGACTCAATGCCCGATCGTATCGCATCGTGCATTCGCGCTAGAGGGGGTCCAACGGAGTATTAACTCCTCCGTTCTTTTGCCTTTTTCTCTGAAATAAATTTTCCTTATTCTTTGATTTTCTTATCATTTACTTATATCAAAGTAGTCATTACGTATGTAAAATTTCGTTTCATTTTGACGACTCCTTCTAGGTGCGCTAATTTTTTGTCCATGAGTGTATATATATATGTATATAGCTAAAGTATAGTGTTTCTGAAGAGATATTACAAGTATATATTATAAAATTCTAATACAAGACTTACCCCACTGTTTTCATTTTACATGTAAATGTTTTGTGAAACGAAAATCGGGGAAAAAGGTTTTTATGGTAGTAATATATTACTTAGTATTTATAATATTATTCCAGAAGGTCGGAACTTTTGTTTGTTACCTCACTTAAAGGCAAAAAATTACGATCTATGAGATAATAAAACATAGTGCTTGTAGCATTATCACAAACATTGCTAAGCGTAAATTGAAAGCTTCTGTTTTTATGTAACACTAGACTGCTCGGGATCATATTTTAATGGAATTTTCCTGTCTGTCTATCCTTTGTATCGCTCAATTTAAAGGAAATAGAAGAAAGACACGCAATTCAAAATTTATAGACATGCTTTGTGAAGAATTTTAGATATACCCTTTTTGAAGATAAAATTGAGTTTCGGATAAAATAGACATAAAGTACAGATGTACAGCAGGGTATGCATTTGGAAGTACAGTTCAAAATATTGAATCTCACAATGATATCATCGTAAAAATATGTGGTTTTTGTTTCTGATTCTAGATCTCTGTTTTATGTTTAATTCAAGATGATCAATATGCGATTTTTAGTGAATTTTGTGCCTCAAATGTGATGAAACCCTATTTAAAACAATTTAGGTAGCTCACATGGTCAGGAATATTGGACCATATTGGGTCATCTGGACTACCTGGTTCTATCGAGCATACTCTTGCTCTATTTGAAACAGATAACGTGCAATTCAGAGTAAATATGTAATACAAAGTCGGAAAAATGAATGAAATAAAAAGCCCTCTCGCGATAAGATTTATCTTCAAATTAATTCATGTCAAAAATATTTTCCTCCGTAAATACCTTTTTTTTCATGAAAAATTCGCAAGGGGCTGAAAAATAATAATTTTTCCGAACTCCACGTAATCTTTTTTAACGTTGTTAATAATACATTTCTGTGAAATATTTTCACATATGCGATGGAAAAGATTGAAAATTAATTCCTTATTCTTACGATTTGCCCTGCGTGCTTTCCAAAGCATCATTGTCAGACTCATAACAGGATCTTAACATATGTCATAAATTCTACAAGAGCGACCCCTCTGGAGACTTCAGAACATCTTATGACAGATTAATACACTGATGGCCTCAGGTCTAATGGGATTACAATAAAGTTCGTTTAAAAGGAAAAACCTTCACCAGAAAGAAAAGAAAAAATACTCTAGGGTTACAAAGATAATTTAATGTTTGTGTACGGTATCGAAACATTTATTATCGTACTCCCGAAAGAATTACACAGGAATAATTAAACTGACGAATTATTAATATCAACTTGTCGTTTACTGGATCAATAATCTAGGCAGTTATTTACAATTTCTTATATATATATATATATATATATATATATATATATATATATATATATATACACGATGAAGCGCCACTGAATTAGGGATGGCAAAGCCTATGCAAATTGTGTAGCGCTGCGCATCATGTATCAAGCAAGTGAGGGCGCTGTGGTAACTGCATATATAGCGCGTAGTGCGGTTGTTCTGAATTAGTTGTTGGAATTGCCAGTATGGGTAAACTGCCTGATTTAGACGCCTTCGATCGCAGACAAATCGTAGGTGTGCGACGCATGGGCCATTCAATTTCCGAAATCGTCAGACAGCTAGGATTTTCAAGGTCGACAGTGTCAAGAGTATACCAAGAATACATGGATGGTGGAAAAAAACTAGCGATCGGGCAAACTGCAAAGTACAATTAGCCTTGACAGTGCGTGGTGAGAGACGGCTCAGGCGTATTGTACGTAGCCAGCGAAGCCAAGCATTAGCTCAAATTACCACCCAGTTTAATGACGGTGCCAGTCGTACAGTCAGTAAACGGACTGTGCAACGCTCGCTTCACCGTACGGGTTTCGGGAGCTGTCGACCTACGAGAGTACCATTGCTCTATACTCACCATCGGGCTGCACGTCTTGCCTGGGCAAGAGAGCACAGAGACTGGAGTGTAGAGGACTGGAAACGAGTAGCATGGAGTGATGAGTCCCGATTCCGACTACTTAACGCCGACGGGAGTCTGATAATATGGCGTCAGGCTCATGAAGCCATGGATCCTGCATTCCTGGCTGGAACTGTACAAGGGCATGGTGTCTCAATCATGGTCTGGGGTGTTTTTTCGTGGCACAGTTTGGGATCTTTGGTGCGTGTACCAACCTCCCTCAATGCAATTCGATACGTAGAGTTGCTGGGTGATCACCTCCATCCGTTTATGCTGTTCTGTTATCCGCCCGGTAATGGAGTTTTCCAGCAAGACAACTGTACCTCTCACATTTCCCGGTTGGCTACTGGCTGGTTGGATGAGCATTCCTCTGACTTCTCTGTCATGAATTGGCCACCTAGAAGCCCAGACTTAAATCCTATTGAGCATCTTTGGGATGTTTTGGAACAAGGCATGAAAGGCCATCACACAGCACCAAAGAACCTTACTGAATTATGGACAGTTTTAGCCAACATTTGGCAAGCCATTCCCGTGGAACGTTTCCAGAAACTTGTTGAATCTATGCCTCGTCGTATGGCAGCCGTTATCAAGGCCAGAGGAGGCCCAACTCTTTACTAGGTAGGTATCCCTAATTCAGTGGCACTTTAGTGTATATATATATATATATATATATACAGTTGGCTCTCTGTTTAACGACTTTCAGGGGATCGTGAAAAATCGTCCTTCAGTAGAGATCGTCCTTAAACAGAATTTGGGAAAAAGTAACATTTCATATATATATATATATATATATATATATATATATATATATATATATATATATGATATTCATATATATATATGTATGTCATTTCATATATATATATATATATAATGTCCCCATGAATTTCAACAGTAAAAGTGTAAGAGGAAATTGCATACCATAGGGTGACTGCTTAAGCTAATTGAGTTGTAATGCAGAAAAATAACGTTATAAGCCTACCGCGTTATAGGAGGTCTGTCGCAATTTTTGCTCCATTTTAGAGGGAAACCCCGTTATGAGAGCACCGCGTTTTAGGAAGGTTTACTGGATTCATACAGAGCAGAAGAATCTGTCCCTCCCCCTCCCATGCACACACAATGAAAAGTTCTAAAAGTAGACGGACAATGCATAACGTGAACAATGAAAGAAAACTTAAATGATTTTTTTGACATTCCTTTTTATCTAAAGTAAGATTTCACCATAACGATGATAAAACCGAAAAGAAATATTATCGTTCAGCATTTTGTTTTTGCAGAAAATTGCCTGTCAGAAAATTGCCTGTGACATCAAAGTAGGATGCACTAGAGAGTCTACTGACTCTCTAGTGACCATCCTGCTTTGATGCAACCAGATATGATGTCAGATGGTTTTTCTTTTCCTCCATGTTTTCTCTTCCTATAGGTCTTTCTTCTCTTGTATCATTTCATGGTTTATATGCAAACTGGTATGATTTAGTCCATTATTTTGGAACGTGGCTATGTTAATTTTTTTTATATGCTAAGAAAATAATTGCCTATGTGATTTATTGTGTTTTGGCTCGTACAAGATCTCGTTATAATTCTCTATATTCAGATATCAGAGAACACACACACACACACACACACACATATATATATATATATATTTATAATAAAAACGGCTATCAATGTATACGATTTATGTAAATATATATATATATACACTGCTGGCCACTGTAAATGCTACACCCTGAAGGAAACATGCAAATAACATGAAATTTACAACTTGCATTAGCGGAGGTGAGATATGCAAATGATTAGAATTTCAGCGCAGACGCACATCACGCACGCCTGTGGCGCCACTTCAAAGCGGTATTTAAGGCTTGGAGATTTCGACGATTTCTAGTTCGGCAATTGTGTTTTTCTTGTGGTTTTTTCAAAAAAACGACCAATTATGCCTCGTCGAAAACAGCGATCATCTTTTGATCAAGTATCCGAGTTCGACAGAGGAAGGATAGTGGCCTACCGAGATTGTGGATTATCTTTCAGGGAAATCGGTAGTCGTGTTGGACGAAACCAAACAACTGTAATGCGGATATGTGATCGTTGGATGCAGGAGGGTACGACGGACCGGCGTGTTCGATCGCATCCACCTCAGCGCACCACTTCACGTGATGACTCGCAAATTGTGCTCATGGCAGTGACGGATCGCTCAGTCACATCACGAACCATAGCACAGCACATGCAGTCTGTAACGCATCATCCTGTGTCTGCGCGTACCATTCGACGCCCTTTACAGCAGAGTGGTCTGTCCGCAAGACGTCCATTGCTTTGTCAACCCTTGACGCAGAACCACAGACGTCTCCGCCGCCAATAGTGCGATGACAGAAGGATGTGGACGGCAGAATGGAATGAAATTGCCTTTACTGACGAGTCACGCTTCTGTCTGCAACAACGATGGTCGCATTCGAGTCTGGAGACACCGTGAAGAGAGGATGCTGAACAGCTGCGTTATGCACCGCCACACTGGTCCTGCACCGGGTATTATGGTATGGGGCGGTATTGGATATCACTCTCGCACACCTCTAGTACGCATTGCCGGTACTTTAAACAGCCAGCGCTACATCTCCGAGGTGTTGGAGCCAGTTGTCCTTCCTTACCTTCAGGGCTTGCCCACAGCCATATTTCAAAAGGATAATGCGCGACCACACGTGGCACGCATTGTCCAACGGTTCTTCGTCAATCCCCAGATTGAATTGCTTCCCTGGCCGCCTCGCTCTCCGGATCTTTCGCTGATAGAAAACATGTGGTCCATGCTTGCTCTACGATTGACCCAGATTCCAACCCCAGCTGCCACAGCAGATCAACTTTTGCAACGTGTGGTAGCTGCTTGGTCTGCTGTACCCCAAGAACTCATCCAAAGTCTCTTTGAATCAATGCCGAGGCGTGTGGCAGCGGTGATCTCCAACAATGGCGGCTACTCTGGCTACTGATTTTGGCAGGAACCACACTTCACAGAAGTCTATAAATTTAATCATTTGATACTTGGTCAACATGTTATCTACAAAATAAATTTTGTTATGATATCTCTTGTCTTTCTTGGTGTTGCAATTTGGGTGGCCAGCAGTGTATATATATTTATAAAAAATCGTAAGAGATATTTTTATAGACAAAGTAATGTAGAAGAAAATATTCATATTAAATCTAATAGGACTTACTAAAGAATATTTTTATTTTTATTTTTTTTATTTTTTTCTTCCAATGCGGAGGCACTTGTCGTGAGACCTTCGCCTATACCACGCCGCAATTTTACTGCCCATTTTATTGTGGGGGCACCGTACAGGCGGACAGCATTACCCCCCTATAAAGGGACGACACGAACGGAGGCATTTTCGTGGCGCGACCCCAGGATTCGATCTGAGCATCCTCAGCACCGAAAACCAGCGCGCTGTACCACTGGGACGCCACAAGCCCTGCTAAAGAATATAGTACAATTAATATAGTACAGTTTGAAGAACATATCTTTTACTGTATTTTAATATTTTTTTTGGATTATGTCCAATCGTCTGCCGTATTAGCAAGGAAAATTTTTTTTTTGTCAATTTCGTCTTTATGCACGTGACGATAAATTTATTTAAAGTACCAGAAAAAGAAATCACGTGATCAGCATTTAATAAATTAAATTCTAAAAATTAATCTTTAAAAATTCACCAAAAATTAGAAAATGGAGGTAAAGATTGGAAAAAAATTACATTTTAAAGGAATTTTTATGATCTTTCTCATGATATAAATTTTATAACCCTCAAATGATTATTTTAAATGAAAACTTAAAAAAAGTTACTAAAACAGCTTAAAAATTTAATTTTAAAAAATCTAAGAAGACATTTTCAAAAATCTTTTTTAGTGCACCCTTACACTATAAGAAGAATCGCCATGCAAAATTTCAGCCCTTTAGGTCCAGCGATTTGGTCTGTGTGTTGTATGTCAGTCAGTAAGTCAGTCAGTTACGGAACTGTTATATATATATATATATATATTAATATACAGCCGGCTTTACCTGAATTAATGGACTTGAGGTAGCCTTGTGGTAGCGCGCTGGCTTTCGGTGCTGAGGGTGCTCGGATCAAATCTCAACACGTGCTATTAGATACCTCCGTGTCTAGGCGGGAGATGAGCACGTTAAATACGTAGATCGAAAAGTCCCTCTATGAGGTCACAGAGGGTGGGTACGATCCCCCCAGATGTCACCCTGGTTGTTGCTCAGTCAAAATGGAGGTGGTAACTAGCTAAGACGGACTCCAACACTTGTGATGCTATATGAACCGGAGCCCCACACTTCAGCCCGAAGCCTGTATGGTATGGAACTTCCAGCCAAGTAGCATTAGAAACAACAAGAATAGCAACTTGAATTAATGTATTTCAAAACTTATGGGACTTTGAATGGGAAATTTGTATAAAGCAGGGGTACGCAGACTGTTCCAGGGTACGGGCAACAAAGTGTTGCGGTCCACCCAGTGGCGGAGGTGTGGTGAGCTAAAAAAATGGTCTACAATATTCATTATAACTTAATAATAAATATGGAATATTGTTACGGTTCAAAAGCACCGCAACATTAGGCACAGGTGAAGGAATCAATTAAGAAATGATCGAGTTAAAAGAAGCAATGACGAGTGATAAAGAAGCGAGGGACGTGGACATAGTTTAGAAAAGAAACAGGATGTTTAAGTGCCATTAAGGATGAAAAAAGAAACCGCCCAAAGGAAATTTACTATGTGGGGTATGTTTAGACCAGATGCAGATGTGTAAGATATAGGATGAAGGGAAAAGAGCACTAACGAGGAAAATGCATTGAATAGTGATGGTTTGGGCTAAGTGGTGGAAAAGCGGAAACAGATGATATTCGAGAAGATGGGAATAATGATGATGGGAGGCGAGTGGCCCCACCTGCGAGAAGGCGGAGAAAAAGAAGATTCTAGAAAGAAATGAGTAGCCCAATAGAATAGGATTAAAATATACCGGACCAATAAGAAAACGAAGGAATGGACGGATCCAAAAATGAAGGAGGGAATAAGGTAATGGACTAAAAAAAATAGACACGATAGAAAAAGATTCATTCATGCTAGAGAATTATGAAATGACGACTCGCGAGCTGGCAGCGAAGTAGCGGCGTTAGACATTTTTTATGCAGAGAGCACTAGTACTGTGGACGGCAACCAGACAGACATTGATGGGAATGACGGGAAGTTATTAACCCGAATGCCTCGAGTCCACAATAAGCAGAGAATCCCCTCTAGATGATGGTCAATGTGAAAGAGCGACGGCAGACGAAAATAATCCCCAGCCATCAGAAATCCTGTGAATAAGCCCGAACCGACAACAATACGAGAGGAGTGCTCCCACATCCCAAGGAGCTATTAGCGAGATACGACATCTAGCCAACGAGACGGACAATTGAACGAGTTTCGGAAGGAGCGTGCAGAATGTCACAGAAAACTCCCACCCGCCAGTGATTGCCATTCATAGTGGGCACATGGTCAAAAGATTGTAAAGAATCGTCAATGAAGGTATTGTGCCATCTATAATTGATATATATATTTAACGTGTATAAAGTGTGCCTCTCAATCCTTGATTCAGATAATGATAGATAGTGTAAAGAGTTACATGAATTGATATGATAAAATGGTTATATGGGTAGCTCACCCCTTAAATATATAATCAATGTATGAACATGTTATGTAAATGGTTAATGTAATTGTGATGATAACTATTGAGGAATAATGATAATGAGTAGATGTATTAGGCAGAAGTTGATAATTGTTTCTTAGAGGGAATACCTCGTAACTAACTAATTGAAAGTAGAGTATTAACATAGAAGGTTTACGAATACGAGAAAGTGAATTGAGTAATAGTATTTATAAATGAATTAAGTGTAAAACTTAGATACTAAAGATAATATGTTGATTTAAACAATGTGTATGAATGTTATGTTTTTAATAAATCCATCTGTAATTTATCAATCAGATAATCTGTCATTATTCATAAACACAACGCAGATACGAAAAAGCGTTGTCGAGTAGGTGGTGAGTGCATAATTAATAATTGGTAATTCACCTCAAATTGACAACTTAGACCACGATACTAACCACTGTATGCATCATTAAACTATTACAAATATGTACTTACCTACATAACTACAATAAAAAACTTACTCTTTTAAAACCGCGTTTAAAGCAAAACACGATATACTAATATAATAATAATAGCCACAAATATAATAATATCAAATGATGCTTTTATTATCAAACAATTCAAAATATATTAAAAAATAAATAATTTTCATCTAAAGTTAGTTCTCGTAGTTATAGTTAGTAGAAGACTTAGTCTGCATACTTAGTCTCCATAAATATGTTTCTTTTATTATGCGTGTCTTAGGTCTTTGTAAAGGCGGTCGCCCCAAAATGTCTTGGTGGTCCCTCGGTCGATCGCGATCGACTTAATGCCCACCCGTGTTATAAAGTGTTTGGCGGTAATAATATAATTTGGAAAAGTTGGGGATATTAAAGTGGAAATTTTACGCAAATTTTCAGAGCGGCAGAGGGGACTGCGCCAAGCAGCTCAAAAAACCCGATGGTGACTTAACGCACGACGAGTGTGAAGTGGAGTTATTACTGGCTCAACACCACTTCAAGAATATTGACGATGTTCAATATCCCAGAGTCGCTATCCAAGAGACTCAAGATCTCATCACGATCGATGAGATCGACTTGATTTTGGATAATATGGCTAAAGGGAAGGCTCCGGGATTCGATGGGTTCACACTCACGATAGTGGAGGAGCTGCACCAAGAGGATGCCCAGCTACTGGGTAACCTATGCCTGAAAACGATGAAGTTTCCAAACACCTGGAAAAAAGCGAAGGTGGTCGACTTCCCCAAAGCGGGAAAAGACCCGAATATGCCGAACGCATATCGTCCAATCTGCCTCCTCCCAGTAATGGGGAAGGTTCTGGACAAAATGATCACGAACAGACTCGACGAGTTCCTAGAGTCAAACGGGGTACTCTCTAAAGAGCAGTATGGCTTCCGCAGAAATAGGAGCACTAACGACGCCCTAAAAAGGGTACTTGGGATCATAGGCGATAATAAGCGGAACAAGCTTTTTATTTGTATGATAACACTCGACATACAAAAATCCTTTAACTCTATTAACCCGAAAAGGGTTATAGAGGCTATAAAGAGCCTAAACATGGACACGAATCTCAAGTAATTAATTATTGATTATCTCCGAGACCGTAGCATAATGCTGGGTCAAGGGGAGTGGAAGTACAACGTGGGAGTGCCCCAAGGTTCCTCCTTGGGACCTATACTTTGGCTTCTAGTGCTCAACGACCTCCTGAAAGCAGAAGAGGACAATGTGGACTTCCACATACAAGCTTTCGCTGATGACCTGGTCATCCTCATCAGTAGTAAGCAGTTTATAGGTTTACCGATCTAGCCAGCACTGCTCTAGCCAAGTGCGAGAGCTGGACAAACCACAATGAACTTAAGTTCAATATTGGTAAGTGCAACTTCACAGTAGTAGGGCCGAGCACCAGGAATCTAAGGAGACCAACCCTAAAACTTTGTGGGCAAAGCATCAAGTATGAGAAGGAATTAAAGTATTTGGAGGTTATCATTGATAACCAACTCAACTTCAACGCCCACCTGGATAACGCCAAGGAAAGGGCTCTGGCTGTCATGCACAAGCTCCTGAGATACTCCAGGAAGACTTGGGGCATAAAACCACTCGTCGTTAAGGAGATCGACCAGTTGATCGCTGAAAAGATTCTGCTTTATGGAGTGCCGTCGTGGTACAACACCACAAGGAGGCTTAATGACAAGCTATTGCAGATCCAGAGACCGTTTCTGTTGCTCTTAACAAAGTGCTACAAAACAGTAGCTACGGACACTTGCCGTACTGGCGGGGTGTTTGCCTTTGGACATAAGAGCCAAGATGGAAAGGACACTGCACCTGATCCATAAGGAGAATGGAGCATATGACCTTAATGGTCTTGTGCTAGACGGGGACAGCTGCGAAGTGAGAAACTTCGATATCCACTCGATCAAGGATATCAGCAGCATTGACTGGTCGACCAATCTTGAGCCAAGGTGTAGTACCGAGTACTACACAGACGGCTCGAAGATGGAAGGAAAAGACGGGTCAGGTGCTATCAAGTACGATAATAACGTAAGGCTTTATGACCTAATGGAGAGGAACTCGGATCACAGTTCCTCTTATCAGGCTGAGTTAAGGGCGATAGAGATGGTGATCGAGGACGCAATAAGGACTCGAACCGATGAGTTCGATGTCTACACGGACTCCATGAGCGCACTACAGGCGCTCAAAGCAAAGAACTTTAAATGTCGGCTGGTAAAGAACCTGAAAAAGAGTATCAATAACAACGGCTTAAATATAACTTGGCACTGGGTGAAAGCCCATGCCGGTAATAGTAAAAACGAAGAGGTGGATGAGATCGCCAAAAGAGCGACTCAGCTTCCCACCATTACCAATGACTATAAGCTGACCAAGAACCAGCTTAAAGGCATACTCATGAAAGATGCCTTAAATTTGTGGCAAGAAAGGTGGAATGAGTCCACCAAAGGCAGGCGGATGCAGGAGATCTTCCAGAATGTCAGCCTGGATAGAGTCCAATGTGACTTCCTGAGGAACCAGGCGATCACTGGGCACGGAAGCTTTGGCCAGTACCAGGCCAAATTCTTCGGGAAGACGGACAACTGCAGTTGTGGCGAGGTCCAGACAGTCGAGCACTGTCTATTTGACTGCATAAACTTTGCTGACCTGCGGGCCGACCTGCCAGGGAATGCAAGACAGTGGAGCAAGAATAAACTATTTAACGATTACTACTGTTGCAAAGTAGCAAACAAAATCGTTAAAAGGCTCATGGACTAACATATCCAATTGCCATAGACTATTTCGATGTATGTATTTTGCTGTGTGTAACCTTTTAATAAAGTACGTGATTTAGCGAAAAAGTCGTTCTGCAGGCGGTTGGCCGAAGTGGAGTGACTCGGTAAAGTTGCATATGTAGCTGAGTGTCGGAGCTTGGGATGTGCTCCCTCACGGCGGCCGGTCTTCATAAAACCTGAGTTGGATGCCTTCAAGGTGGGACGACGATAAGCTTAAGCTTACGCAAATTTTCAAAGGCGTTTTAGTTTAGATAGCCGCACTAGCTTATTTTCGTTTGAAATTGAATGTTTGTTGTTTGAATTGAATGTGAATTGATCTGATTATATGAAATTTTGTAATGTGGACATTCATTATATAAAATTTCCAACTCCAAATTTATTTCTGTTGATAGCATTGACTTATTTGATGACAACCATTAAAGCTATAAGAAAGGTCTATGAAATCTCCTATGGAATCGATGGATAATACAATAAATAAATAACGATGGGGCATTACATTTAAAAATGATACAATAAATAACCTTAATTCAGTCAGTGGAAATGCCAGTCAGTATAAGCCTGAATTTAAATAACAAAAGCTATATAAAACAGAAAGTAATATAATATATTAAAACATCAATAACCTTGTGTCAAAACTAACCCAAAAAACATTATATATAAACAAACAAAGAATGACAATTCTTTCATTACTCCTTTTTCGTTTTCGAAAATACTTGTCTGATTCGTAAATAGCAAAGCCTTCTTTTTATTTCAGAAAATAAAGAGACTAGTCTAAAGAGTTCTAACAAAAATCTATAGTTCCCTAGTCGATCATTTCAGCTGCGGCTGATCGACCATGATGCGAACAAGAAAAGTACGTCTGCCTGTTAAGTCTGGGTCCTCGATATCTGAATTATATCTTTGGACGTGTTAATGCGCCTGCTAACTGCAAATCAAAACAATACACAGAATAAGTGGACAGTGCACCTTCAAACCTAACTTTTTTTGTTTTGAATGGATTTGCTTGAAATTTGAATATGTGATTAGTACCATAGATATGTAAAAGTGGCTAAAATTTAATGATGAAATATGAATAATTTATGAATTATGAATTATTAATTATATCAAAAATTGGCCTAATTAAAAATGCCCCATGCGCATTTCTTTTGCATATAATATGGTCATTTTTATTTACAGGATACCTTATAGAACTAACAATGAAACTTATTGCTTATTTTAAGTATTCATTACAAATATAAAGAGAAAATAATAATAATAGTGTAAACACCCTTTTTATTACGCCAGTTACCTGCAAATCATCTTTTCAAGTACAAAATTTAGAAATTTTGAGCTACGATGCATAATTATTTTCAATAAGATTTATTTGATATAAAGTTAAGTATATAAAACATAAATTTCAAAGTAATACGATAATTAGAAATGCGCCTAGTGCAGTTTGAATATTCGTATGACACGAAAATTTTTATTTTGAGAAAAACACATTTAAAGTTATTGCTATAAGTAACCGCATAATATCTAAATTAAATACAAATGCCTATAACTAGGAAAGTAATGACAGAAATTAAAAATTCTTTTTGCAACACATTCCTACGCGTCCGTAGTTTCACAATTCAATAAAATATGAAAATCGAATTTTTGGACAAATTTCACAATTTTGAAAGTCCACTGTCCCCTTAACAGAAAAGGAGGAGGAAAGAGGATAATGTTAAGATTTTTGTTCTATGGAAACATTTATTTTACAGCCTAATTTTTAAAAAAAGTTGCTCACAGAACTATTTTCATAGAAACTGTTGTGTTATAATATGACTGGATTTAAAGGTCCTATACCTTGAGGGATGGTATTGGAAAAAGTTGGCCTGATGAACTGAACTGAAGCGATGTGAAACACTTATTCTGTTTTGAGCATAATATATACGTACACTGGCCCGCGTAGAGGTAGATGACACGTGCGCGAGTTATTGTGTTTTATTTTCTGTGAAGGTGCAATAAAATGTTCTGTTTTTGAAATAGAGTGATTCTTTTGGCTACATGTATATGCGATATTTAGACAACCCTAAGCATCGGGTAGATGCGAGATAAACCCTACGAATTTTATATCTATGTTTCTAAAATATATTACATGGCACCCATCGTGGGGCTCGATTTAGCGGTTCATTTTTTTTTTATTTATTCGAAGTCTGAAATGGAATTATTGAAAACGAAGCGAAAGGGATTTTGAATAGCCCTTACGACCTGTGTGTATAAAATTGAGAAAAAACTTTTGGAAGAATGTCCAGATTTGAAAGAACTTTCGATTTTGAAGAGTCAACAAGAGAATATATCTGAATGTTTGAATTCTTGTCAAGAAGAAACATCTAAGGAAATTTTACGAGTTGAAGACAGACAAGGAGTTTGCGGAGGATTTTGATGCGGCAGAATTTTATAGAGACAGTTATTTCTCTGTTACGGCTGCGATCGAAGGTAAATTGCACGAGTCATCTGTACAGAAAAATATTGCTGAAATGCGGAAGTTTAAACTTCCGAAGATTGAGCTAAAAAAGTTGAGCGGTAATGTAACGGATTTTCCGTCGTTTTGTAGTCATTTCGAGAAAATTCACTAAGATGAAAGTTTACCCAACGAAGATAAGTGTCAGTATTTATTGCAAGCTGAAGTCCTGAAGTTGAAAAGTCGAAAGCACCTAGAGTTGTATAGAGTTTCCCGGCTATCGCAATCAATTATTTGAAGGCTGTACAGCAACTGAAGGAACGTTTCGAACGTGAGGACTTGCTTGTTCAGGTTTACATGCGTGAACTGTTACCAATAGTTAACCAAGAAGAACGCGATATCTGGACAACTCAAAACCGAGCTTCCGACTTTATATGACGAACTGGAGGGAAAACTACAAGCGCTGGAAAGTTTAGGAAGAACGCAGGAGAAATAGGTGAGTTTCTTACTCCTCTTTTAGAATCCCGTCTTCCCGAAGAAATACGTGTTGCTTGGGAGAGAAGTCGAAATAAGTTTGATTCTTCAAAATCAGATGATAAAACTCTCAAAAATTTGATGTGTTTTCTGAAACAAGAAGTAATGGGAGAAGAAATGGTTTTGCTCGCCCTTACAGGATTTGGAGTATACCACAACGATAAAAATAAAAAGTCTGTCAGTGATACTGATTACAGGATATCTTCCACCGCAGCGTTGGTAAGTACGACGCGTCAGGATAATTCAGGTAGGAGAGGTTTCAATTGTATTTCCTGCGATAAAAAACATTCTAGTAAAGATTGTTTTATGGATAGAAAATTAGATATTCAAGAGAAAAAGAATCTTCTGTCAAAGAAAGGTCCAGGTTTGACATGTTTGAGATTAGGACATATCTCTAAAACTTGCAATGTACGAATAGATGCATTCAGCGTGATCAAAACCTCTTTATTATAATGTGTCCTTACTGTGAGACTAGCGCACATGAAAATCCGGATGTTCTACCAACTAAAACTCTATTTAATAATTGTACTGTTGAAGCTGTTCTTCTAATTACTTCATTGTTAAAATTAGGAAATCGAATGACGAATTATAGGTCAGAGCACTTGTGGACATTGGATCCCAACTCTCGCATTTATGTAGCCGAATAATGAAGGAAATCTGATTCATGGCTTATTTGGGGGGGGGGGGGAAGACCGAACCCCGTTTGCATGAAGCATATGAAATTAACATTGTTGACTTGAAAGATAGCTTTTCTATTAAGGCTGGTTTTTTTTTCTAAAGATAAGATTTGTGGTTTTGTACCGAAAGCTATCACAATTTTAACGTTAAATGAGTTAAAACAAAACAAAGTATAGATACCAGATTTGAATTTTCAAGAGTACGAAACTAATTTAGTCTTGGGAGCTAATCTTGCTGGATTGATAAGGACTAGTAATTCCCTGAAGTTAAACTCTGGAGTTGTTGTTTTAAAGACTAAGTTAGGTTACACTTTAACGGGTAAAGAAACTACGATGGATAAAGGTGAACTTATACCCGAAACGGAAGCTATTGAAAGTAATTTGTGTAACACTGTACCTAATGTTGTAACTTTGCTGCTTAAGAATTTCATTATAAACCATTTATGGGAACTAGATATTATTGGTTTAACAGATCCATCGGAAAATGTCAAAAAGAGTTAGTTTTTTCGGATGCTGTCAAGCAGTTTCAAGATTATTTAACTCTTCTTCCTAATGGAAGCTATGAGATGTTATTGCTATTTAAATGCAATATTCAATTACCGAGTAACAGAAACTCGACCTTAAAGCGACATAAAAATTATATGTACACGTGTTATGAAAGGCAATTACCAAAAAAGATTACATCGGTGTATTTGAAATCGCTGTAAATAAGGTAATATCTATTTAACTGAAAGTTTGTTTACCTTCACGGTGCAAGTACGGGCCTAAGTTGATGATTATCCTTGATGGTTAGAAGAATCATTCTCCTTTCAAATAATGCTACGATTAATATATTTTTGCTTTTATTACAAACACACACATTTACGGCTATTTACAAGGTATTTACACAACTAACAACTTAAGCGTCGGAAAACACAATCTGACATGTCAAAGTGTTGGAACAGTTCTGCCCGCATTTTAGGTGGTGCTGATCTCAGTTCATCACTAGTACTGGACAAATACAGCAGGTCATGATTGTTTTGACACCCCTCAGAATGCCATTTTTCTTAAAAGCTAGCGTGAATCATGTATTCTCTGTAGATATGACCAAGATTATGAATACGGAACACTTCTCCATTGCACAGCAGTTCTCGGTCTTTCCTTGAGGGTGGAAGTGCAAGTGACTTAAAGTGGCATCGATTGGTAGAAATATTTACCGAAATTATTCATCTTACTCACGTATTGGAATAAATTTACTGTCTTATTCAATTGACTATTTCTTTTATTTTCTTGACTGGCAAGTTCATAATGACGACGCTTCTATCTCACTTACTCACACATTTTCAAACTTTCTTTCATTTGAAATACAACTGGTAAGCCCAGGAATTGTACCCGACACTTTTAATTTACCTTTCAAACGATCTGTAATATTAGTCTTTAACCCATGGCATGATCTCCTATAATGAACATTACGATTTTTAAAAATTTTTATGTCTAAAAGAAATGAACCGTTGTCAAAGTAACAATTCCATATTAGTTACACACCATTTGTAAAACAGCACCTTTAAAAAGAAACAATTTTATTTCCCGCATATATGTATATGTGTTACAAGTAGACTGTAAAGTCTACTTGTAACTTATGTCAAACTTATGTCAACTTGTCAAACTTATGTCAGTTATTACTGAAATGACCTCGGTGTGTGTTGTCCAGATAGTAACATGAAGCGTCGACTGCAGCAATTATATTGGCCATTGTGTTTTTCATTACATACCTGCCGTTTAAATGATTTTCATTGTTTTCATTATGTCCCTATATAAAAGATCCATTTAAGGAATCTCACAGGAAAACATATTTTTGTTGGGGGAATGATTTTCATTTTTACCATAGTTTTCAATACTTAAAGGATAACAAATAGATATTTTTAAGTCATCACATGCAAAAAGTTTGAACAAGGGAACTGAATTTAAGACCCAGTTGAATTAAATGAGAGTGAAAATCGTAAGAGTGAAATGCGGAATTTTCAAAACAATGTTAGAACTATGTCCGAGGAATACTTACGTCGTACGGGATAGAATACGATATAGTAGAAAGTTACAAATGGAAAACAATGTATACATACTGCAGACGCATTAGTACTATGTACACATGCGTTTGTAAACATAGTACAAATGTGTATAGAATGCTCCATTGAAAATTATCCTTCTTTTCATTTCCTATTAAAAGAAAGGAGCTTATTCTGATCACAGTATATTTCTACATCTGTTTGCACTTTAAGTCTTGTTTTTTCTTTCCTTTAATGCATGCTCTTTTGCAAAAGTCTACTGTCTATGGGTAGAAATTACTTTGGAGATATATATGTAGAGTCGTTTTTCTTATTTTATATGTTGGAAATGTCTTAGGATGCCGTCCCCTTTCAAACCTTATGTCGTGTTAGAAATTACTTCCAAGTGCAGCTCTTTATCTCAACGCTTTCGTCAGGAGTTAAGTGACATAGACTGTTGTGCACATAGGTTTGAGAGGCGTCCGAATTTGCAGCACTTCCTTTCGATACATTGGCATTTTCTACGAGCTATTTTGGCTTTAAAAATAATCTACAGTCAAAGCTTTTTCGTCTGGGATATAAACAATGCAGTTTTGATGTGTCTCCAATTCAAATTCTTTTGTCTTGCGTTGCTTTATTCTGGGGTTAAAGGTGCGTTTCCTGTTTGCCCTAAAACAATAAAAAGGAACATTCTAAAAACGTCCCTATAATGATTTTTTTCAGCTTTTTGACTATAATGCCACGATTGCATAAACTTCGGGCATCCAGTAAAAATCCGAGGATATAAAAGCGTATGCAGAAGTATTTAACTTTTCTCATTATGATCCCCAACGTTGTAAACATTAGTAAGCATAATTTTTATTAAAAATAAGTATAGTACAAACATGGATACAGGTATGAAATTAGGCATTTTTTCTAGTTTGACAGGGAGAGCAAATTTTATATACGATATTAGGAGACATTTTTCTTTAATACTTTGCCAAGAAATATTAATTTTATTTTATATTACAATGGGTTTATTAGTTTTTATTTTCAGAGGATAAATAATTTAAAACTATATACTAGAAGAAATGACGCTTTGAATCGTTAAATATCGTATTCACTGCCACATGACTGTCCGACGAAGCAATATGAACGCTTCTTAACTACGAGTCACTTGAATTTCCAGGACCAGTGGAATTCTTTTCTCAATGTATTATAATACTCACGGCAACAAAAAGTTTGAATGGTTATTTTACTCCAAAGTAAATAGTGGAAGTGTTAACTGAATAAAAATTAATGTATCTACTGCTTGCTCCAAAAACATTAACTGATATTATCACTGATAAATTTTTAAATGGATCTTCGGTATCATTCAGTAAGTAGAAAATGTACAGATTTACACAGTTCTATACATTATCTAGTATTTTTGTAATTTTTAAATCAGATGTTTTAAATGGTGTTACTTAATCTAACTTGACTCAAAAAAAATGTGTGGGTTAATTAAGTTTTTTATTTCTCCGTCTTCATTCACAAGAAATGCAAGAAATTTCGCCGTCCCCACATTTCGATGATACGGTATATCCTGAGCTAATACCATCAAGGTAAGCTCAGGAAAGAAAAAGTTATTCTTATATTATTATTTAATTTAATGTGGACTGAAAAACAACTCTGCTTGCCTGGGCTCGAACCTGGACCAACCGCGTGTCAGGTGAGTACATCACCCCTGATACATAGAAATTTATACTATTTCTTATACATTTAAATCAACATCCAATGCTGTTTCACCCTACATTAAACCATTATGCAAATGCACAGAGTTATTTTACACAATAATTAATAGTCAACAACAATTAGTAGTCAACAATATGACTTTACATTGATGCCTTACGAAATTTTTCCTTTTTTTTCTTCCTTTTTATTTCCTTTTTTTACACTAGTTACATTGATATATTACTCAATACTTTTACACAGATACATTACTACTAGTCAACAAGAAATATAATACACTTCAATTACAAATCATTTCATCTACATTTCTTAAGAACTTCATTCACAAGAAAAAAATACATTTCCTTTTTTATTATTTTATCCGTGATAAAATCTCCTTTATAAACAGATAAAAAAAACCGCTCTTTGTTATTCTCGGTAATTTCTTTATTTTGCTAACTCTGCTTTAAAAAAATAACTCGATCCGTCACTCATAAATGGTACGGAACACAGATATAATGCAATCAATATATTTTCCTTTCTATACAAACTTTTCCTGACTCGTTCCAATTGCAAGCTTTCCAGGACACTGTCACCAGCATTACAGCTTCTTATTTGTGTGTCACTTTCCGGGAGTGACAGTCCGCCTGGAGCCATACGTAATAGCATATGACATGTTAATGTATTTAGGGCTTGGCCGTAATGGGGTTATTGCGAGCAATGTTTTTAGAGAGAAAAACATTACCAAAAATAAATTAAATTTATTGAAATATGCAAAAAAAAATTTTTCGGGGGTAAAGAAGTATTTTACTGATATATGCATCGAAACTTTTTTCCTCCCCATAGGATGAGAATTTCGTACTAAGAAATTTTATTTTATTTTCCGGTAAGTTGCTGTTTAACCTGTAATTTGTTGTGTGTCCTCTATAAAATAAATAAATTTGATGACCATATTTTGCTTTTCTGTTTGATGTATGGAGGACATTAAAAACTATTATAAATCAAAATTCAATGATTATTTTTATGATAAATCATGCATATTGCTTTTGTGAAATGAAATATTTTGTTAAAAAGCAGAAAAATTATTTTCGTTTCTGTATACTTGAAATGTGAGGGACATGAGTCCTTGAAAAAATTATTTTGAGGTAATTATTTTGTAGTAAAAATACATTTAGCGCATTTCCTTCTTAATATTGCAGAGAAATCCAACACGGATTTTAACATTATATTACTAAGTGTTTGAAAAATAAACAAATAGAGAAAAATTCTCAATAAAAGAACTTTATTTACTTAAATTAAAACATACAGTAGATAATTTAGAATAGACCTACTGTACATATATCATCTGTCTCTTTATCTGAATTGAAAATAGGGGATAGAAATTTTCCATGATATACGATCTTCAACACACACATGTCTAAAATTTCTTGCAAGGCGTCTCTATGATATTCTGTTCCATGCTCTTTTCCATATTTTGGTCTAATTTCATCGGAGTGACTGTCGACTTTTTGTTACCATTTGGCCTTTCAGTCTATCCCAGTAAACTTCCTGACTAGAGTGAAGCAGGAAAACTGAACTACCGGCTAGGCGCTTACCATGCGATAAATGACGCTAACATTGAACACATGTAATTACTTGTCCTGAGGTAGCCTAGTGGTAGCGCGTCGACTTTCGGTACTGTGGGTACTCGGATGGAATCTCAACAAGCGCCATTATGTACTTTTGTGTCTATGCCGGATATGGGCACGTTAAATCCGCAGACTAGAAAGTCCTTCTAAGTGAGGAAAGTATGACCCCCCCCCCCAAATGTCGCCCCTGGGGGTGCTCGGTCGGAATTGTGGTGGCACTTAGCCAAGCCGGAATCCGACCCTTGTGGTGCTATTTTAAACCGGAGCCGCCCTACTCAGCCCGCAAAGCCTATATGATCCTAGTCTAGAACTTCCGGTCGCGGGGAATTAGGAACAACAGCTTGTAATGACTCTTGCCTAGGCTAGTTAGTTATATTCCTCTTTCGCAACATGCGAGGTTTCTCTCTATCTAATCCAAGTTAAAATAACAAATACTTTACAAAAATTTTAAACCTTACAATCATTTGGAAAAATCCTTGTGCATTTAGGAATGTGTTTGAGTTAATAAATATTGCTGTCAATTCAAACAGCATGTAACGTTGCATTACGATTTATACGATTAATTTTTGCTTTTAATAATAAAACAATAATAAAGAGCTAGGTACGTTTAATATTACGGAAAATGTTTAACAGTAACCAAAGTTCAACATAAAATATATATTAACTTTGTACTTTACTTATGATAATGTAATTTTCCTTGTATAATTTCTTTTTACTTAATTTTAAATCTTGAAATACAAAGATAAAATGTATACAAACTCTTACTTTTTGTGTAGCCTGCAAAAGGTCAACGCTACAATTTAGTGGCCATTGAGCCAAACTCTGACATCAAAATTTTGATAAAACAATTTAAAGTCTTCTTACTGTAAGACATTTGAATTCGCCACGTTTCGGAACTACGCAGAAATCCTAGGTCGCTGAAAAAGATTCAACTCTTTGGTTCGTAGCTCTTCTTTTTATTCCATCATTTTTTCTATGACAGAAGAAACTCCTTCTAATACATATAATTAATACCAGGTCCATTCAACTTTTACAATCTTAAAATGTTTCAAACTGCTTTCCTTTAACTGCAATTGTCTTATATTTTGTCTTGGACTGATCTGTCTTGTTGATAATATCATATTCAAACCTTGGAAAATGACCTTCTATTTTTTTTTCTTGGTTAAAAATTCTCCATTTTTTTGTTTTGGTGTTAAAAAATTTAGCATCAGCTTTAATATTTCTTATTTTTGGGTTATCTTTAAGTCTGAGTGAACGACTCTTTTTAAAAAGGGTTGTATTCTGCCTAGGGCAAGGGTTCCCAACCTTTTTCCTATATCGACCCCTTTTAAAAGAATGATTTTCTTCATCGACATCCTCACATTTTCTCTATAATATACAGCATACAACCTAATTATAATACTAATAATTGCACTAAAAAACTTAAAGATGACAATTTAACTAAGAATATGAACAAAAAATTAGAAAAAAGTGGTTCATTAGGTTTATGTTTTATTATTTTTGTACTATTTTAATTTTTAATTTTAGAAATATATACAAGATTTCCGAAACACAGATTGTAATTGCACAAACACCGCCAAGAGAAAAACAAAACTACTTCTGATGGGTTGCATCGAGAGGACCCATGTGTTGTTTAAGGTCCAGTGGATTAACCTCAGTTCTGCATAGTGTTGGCACACAAATAAATGCCGACGGCGGCATTCGAGGCATATACAAAAGCGTCATCACATTCGACTTTAGATGCGTGGATCACTCCAACCTATGCAAATCATTTATACATATCAAAAAATATATTACTATCTAATAATTACATTCCCAAAAAAATAAATTAAATGTTAAAGCAGAAAAAATTATCATAGACCCCCCAATAGACCCCTGGAATACTATAGACCAGAGCTCCGCAACCTTTTATCTTCCACGGCACAACAACGTTTTTTCGATAATTCCGCGGCACACGACAAGTAAAAGCTTGAAAATACATAAATTTCAGTAATACGTATATGTTTTTATAAGATAAAAAACACAATAAAATACGCAGCTCTATGTATCAAGATAATTATAATCATATAAGTTCGATATAAATCATTTTGAATTTTACACCAACAACAGCAAAAATATAAAGTTATAGTTTACAAGTAAAAAGAAAATTCTCTAATTTTTTATATTAAAATTTGTTTTTTGGTCTTTACTTAAGCCTAATAAATCAAAGTAAATTTAAACATAACTAATTTATTAATGAGATATTTCAGCTTGTTTTGATGAACATATGTACGTTTTATATTTGACTCTATAGTAGAAAGAGCTACCCGAAGTTCATGGTCAACACCCTTTAAACACGATCGTTTGTCATTATATATATAATAGCCGTTGTCTCTGTATAACACTTCCGGGCTGTACTCATGTTTCAATTGAAGCCCTCAGTAAACAAACGGCCGATTACGCTTAATTTCAATTTCAGATGTGGATCAGAATTTTTTCTTACCTAAAAACTAATATCTTCTCCAAATCACGTTTGTTCAGCCTATTTTTCTATCAAACATTCAGAACTAAAAAAAATTGGATGCTTTTAGCTGTATATTTAAAAGTTTTTAAAAATCTGTTTACTTTTGCGATGAATTCTGAAAGTAAACAAACTTGAATGTGAATGAATCAAGTAGCTCAAGTATTCATATCGTGTAGTGAGCTGTAAAAATCTGGATGGCAGTCTACTACTCCAATCGCATGAAAAACTAAATAAATAAAAAATAATTAAAGGGTTTGCTTTTACAAGGTGTGGATTAAATGTAATATTGTTAGATAATTCGGGATATTTTTTAACTTTCATATACTTTTTCCATTATGACGTCATTATTAGTATTATGACGTCAAAATGACGGATTACTTTCTGGTTTTTAAATAGAACCGGTGTCGAAAAGCTTTGTTCGCATAAGTATGTTGTAGAAAAAGGGAGCAAAATTGCAATGCCCTTGTCAGAAATTTGTGGATATTCTTTCTAACTGAAATCTAGAAATATGACGCTCAACCATACATACAATGTATGGTAACTACATGTTTTTTGTTTTGTGTATAATTTTGACCCAGAGAAACTACATATTAGCAAAAAGTTAGAGGAATATTTTACTTAGAGAAGCTTCTAACTATTAATTTTTAAAATTTTTTACTATCGATAAAATCACCGCGGCACAGTCAAGATCACCTCGAGGCACACTAGTGTGCCACGTCACGGCTGTTGATGAGCACTGGTATAGACCCTTTTTAAACTTCCATCGACCCCCAAGGGTCCACCTGGACCCCGTAGGGAATCCCTGGCCTAGAGCATGTCTTGCTTCTCTACGGGAGTGACAAATGAGTAAAAACTTTCTGTAGTTCGGTGGAAGTGTGACATACATGAAATGGAATACCCGAGATTTAATAGATTAAACCTTCGCAGAGGTCGCAAATTTTTCCTTTTGTGGGTAAAATGATAATTGTCACAGTGAGTTATACACTCACTGTGGCAATTTTATTTTCATGAGTGATCCCTTTAATCCGCTACTCCCTTATACGAAAAAACAAAAACAAAAATAAAAAAGAATACTTCCATTCACGTAATATAAATTCATTTCTAAATAAGACTCTTTTCAAGTATATTTCCCCTTTTTTTAAACTGTGCATGAAATTGCTCCATTAAATTTTATGTGCAGAGATCTCTTTAAGAGAAATATAAATGAAACATGTGCTACGTCCCATTAAGTAATATACATTCAAAAAATGTTAAACATCTACGCTGATTATAGTTTCCAGTTTTGAGTATGGTAACGTCTGTTTCTGCCATAATACATGTAACAAACTACAACGCTTTTATATATTAATATGTAAAAAAGATAATATACGCAATTATAAAATAAACGAATATTTTATTTTGTACGGCACTTTAAATACGTAAATATACTTATGAGAATTTTTATGCCTGAAAAAGTTTTAAAATCACCAAATAATTTGTTTTAAAGAGGTCGTTTACCTTAACTTAGAATTAATTCGCCTTACAAAAATATTTATATAATTTCATAAAAATACCTCTTTCCTAAAACTTTTATCGGAAATGGTAGTAAATTATTTGCAAATAGAAAACAATCTCTGTGATAAACAAAATTTATCCATGAAAACTTTCTTAAGAATGAACAATTGATTTCTTTATTTGTTTCGAATATTTGTGGGCTCGAAATCTAATATAACTTTTTAGAAAGTAAAATTAAATTACACACAGCTCTTTAGAATCAATAAAACAATATACTGTACACATTTAAATTTTTCTTGTCAAGCTGAAAGAAAACGTTTTATACAACATTTGGGAGATTTAAGATAGTTTGCCAAACTATTGCTTTTTCAAGAAACGTTACGCTTAGTATTTTTTGTTGAGTAGTGTCTATAGACGTCCTGTTTTATCTGCGGGAAATTAACTTCTTTTCGGCTCATTCATGAAAGATATGTTTTGTTATGAGGGATTTTTAATGGACTTGTAATAACTGAATAACTTTGAAAGCCACATGATGGATACGAACTTTAAAAGTCAGAAGTCTTTTAAATGAAGAAAAGAAAAACATTTATATCTTGATTTTTGCAAAGTCCATTAAATTTCGATAAGAGTTAAACTTATCATTTCTAACTTCTATTCCCCATAAACCAAATTTAGACGACATTAGCATACTCTGCTTTTCACTAGTCTTTGGTTTTATATCACACTATTGATCTTCTTTACGGGATTTTACATTTATCTCGAACGATCATCTTTAGAGTTTTTTTTATTTTGCATGGATAAAATACATTTTCAAAGCATTAGAACCCTATCTTGTCAATACACTTTACATCTATTTTTAAAAAAATAAGATCTTTATTATAAAAGGCTATCAAGACATTTATTTCATAACTTTTAAATAAGAACATTCAGTTTCTTTGGACTGGCATCTCTATGCGCTGTGAGTTCAAATATAATTTTAATATTTTAATAAAATGAGCAAAAGGAAAAATGCATTTTTATTCCATAACTAAACTACCGGAGATGCTGAAAATTGTGACATTAAAAAATAAAAGTATTTAGAAATAACTTACTGACCATTTATAAAAGTATTTAGGCTTCATCAAACAATAAACTTGTGACGTAAAAAAATACCCCATGATGTTATCTTCTCATTTTATATTTTTTAACTCCCTCATTTTCAGTTACCTTTATCGTATAGCGTTAGTTTTACGTCACAAAGCGATGACTTCTCAGTGGAAGGTTTTCGGAGCAAGAGAAATTTTTAATCTCATCCTTCATTCAGAAGTTTTTATTTTCTAGGAGAGATTTTGGAGAAATCCTTCCATTCGGGCAAACAGAAATTTAAGGGGGCAAGGACCTTCAACCTTGTTGAATTTCCACCTCAGGGCACGAAAAACCATTAGATAAAAAGCAAAGGGGGATTTTAAAACCGCAAACCCGTTCGAACGGGTTCACCGTCCAGGAATTTCTTTCCCTGCTGGGGTCGAGCAAGTCACAATCGAAACAGCTGATGGACCAGCCGGTGGGGAAGCGATAGACAACGGGCCGGTGCCGAACAGTCTGCAAGTTTGAGAGTATAAGATAAAGAGAACTCCGCCCCCCGACGAAGTCGATAGAGGCTATTCCGATATTGTATCGATATGCAAATGATCGTCATGTTGCACCCGAGACCCCCAGGAAGGCCAATAGGAAAATTGTTGCTGGAGCGCGGCGATAAAGTTGTCCCGCTAGGGGAAAAATGATAAAAAGTGGATGCAAGAGTTTTTGAGGGCTCTCGCTTAGTGTCTTCGTTTTTCTATGAGCTCTTTTATAGAGTCTTCGGAGCTCTTCCAGTTTCTGCTAAAGAGTCTCCAGGTTTCTTTCTTAGAAAGAATGTAGCGATTGAGCTTCGATTTTCTTGGAGCTTTGAGCTTCGATATTGAGAGAGTGTGTGAGGCGAGCCGCATGCTGCTCTGTGGTGATCTTCAGAGTTTAAAATTAGAATAACTCGGTTTTGAAAGGAGAGAGATTCTCCTCTCGGAAATCACGAGACATCGGTCCTAAGTAGCAGAGCCTGCGCTTAGATAGCCAGAGAGCTAATAGCTCTAATGCCGTATTGTTCAGTCCGGGGACACGAACGCTAATTCATTCGTCTGACTTCAACGAACAGGATTTTCCCGGACAGTGGGGGGGGGGGGCTGGGGGTGCCTTGAGTGGATGACAGATCTGTACAATTTGTCCGGCATCCTCCAGCCCCACAGCAATGGAAAATGCCACCGAACTTGGGAAATTAACCCTCTACTGCGTATTCAGGCTCTTGCTACGTAGTTACTGGTCTTCAGGTGTATCATGGACGATGGACCTTTTAGGTCTGGGGGTCCGAGGTGTCAAACTCAAAGGTTCCCGGACAGTGGTTCACGCATTCGAGCCTGAATCCCCGAGAACATGACCGACGATCTGCAGTGGCGGTGCATCGAGACTTCTGTGAGGACTATTCCTAAATTGTGTGTGTCAAGTGACGTCCATCTGTGTACATTTTAAGTTCCCATGATCACGACCTAATCGTGTGCATATAATCAAAAACACTCCAATAAAGTGAAATATCAATTTAATTCTATGCTATTTGGTTGGCTGTTAAATTCTTTCTCGTAACCTGTGATACGTTACCTAGAGTGCCGGCTTAGACACCAAGTCGCAGATAAATGTTACAACCTCTAATTTTTTAATTTAAAAATTTTAACTCTATATACAAAATGATAATAATTAATATTCTTATTAACTACTCTGAAGACCGTTAGAATTCAAATTAAAAATTTATTGGCAAAATTATACCTGTTTTTCAAAAAAAAAAAAAAATTGAACATTTTTCAAAATGCTCTTTAAAAACATATTCCATATATTTTAAAAACCTTAAATTTTTAACACAAGTTTATCATATATATAAACATAATAGTGTATTAAATTTATTTTGTATTATTCTAATGCCAAAAATATATATTTTTAGTAATCTGTGTGTTATTTTATTATGTTTTTATATGCTTTTACTTTATTTCATGGTCTAAAAATTTGAAAATTACTTGTGGTTTCAAAGAATGAAGCACAGTTTTGTGACAAAGACTTCCATTAAGAATCCTGATATATTTTCTAAAAGTTAGAAGAAAATTAGTCTTTAATGCTCATATTAAAAATATTATTAATGCTTTAGAAAATGATGTTTAATGCTTTGAAAAGAACCTACAATATTTTATGCATAATAAAACTACGTGTGGATTTATACCACTTAAAATGGAAAGGTTAAAATAATGTGTGATAGTATAAATTAATTAAATGGTCTCTGACACATAAATTATTCCTTCAACTAATCTTAATGTGTCCAGCGAGTATGAAACCAAACATTGACTTCAAATGATATATAAATTTAAGGCTCTAGTACTTACATCTGAAAAATTATACAGCACAATAATTGATGAAGAATATGAAACATATTAAAAACATATTTTCTTGAAAACTCTCATTTTTCCGACTTCATCAGACCATTAGATTATTAATCTCAATTGAACAGTTCTATAATTATTTAAAAACTTAAAACGTGAAGAAAAATCTCACTCCCATAACAAAACTCTGTTGTGAACAATAACTGAACATTCTGAAAAAAATTTCCTCGGAATGTTCGGAATGAAATTTCAGAATGTTTTCTTCTAACTTTTAGAAAACATTCTGAAAAAGAATTTCCCCTCGCCAGTGTGTAGTGATTATCATTAATTGGTATGTAGTGATTATCATTAATTGGTAAATATTTTTGGCTAATGCGGAGGCCCTTTATCAGAGATATTCGCTCAATAGTGCGGAAATTGACGACTACTTCTTATCTGGGAACACCTTGCATCTGATTCAACATTGCTTCTTTGGGGACATCTAAATTTTGATGAAGCACCCCAATTTTGATCAAACCCTCCCTTCCCCACCCCTCCCCCCCAAGAGGGAATTCTGAAGTTCTCCCACTTTTACCCACCCCTGACACCACGAAAGGACTGTCCTGTCTACAGATTTAGCATGCCCATAGCGGGCCTAGATACGAAGATATTTAATGATGATCGTCGACCACCCCAGTCCGGAGTCTTATGTACTATCATTACGCTATCTTGGGCCCTTATATGTAAATTTTAGTTCCTGTTTTTTATTGCTGTTGTTGTTGCTAAGTCAACAACAATAGAAAATGCTAGACCTTTATATGGTTTAGGCTAGACCATCTAGACCATAGATTCTAAAACTGTGGTTCGTGGACCCCTGGGGGTCCGCGTAGCCATTACCGGGGGTCCACGAAACAATTTTGTCATTAACAATCTATACTTGAACAATATATTCTCGTGGAATTATCATTCGATACGTCTTTGAAACTACAATTCAACAAAAATGAACTCATAAACTTTTGGTTATTTCTTAGATCTGATTGCCCTGCACTTGCAAATGAAGCCCTCCAACATTTGATTCCGTTCTGCAGAACATATGTATGTATACAGGCTTTTTCGGTACTGTTATATATATGAAATCAAAGTTTGGAAAAAATTCAATGTAGAAGCGGACCTCAGAATAAAACTTTCCAACATAGAGCCTGGCATTGTGGTTCTGGTTTCAAGAGAACCACTGCACCCATCTCATTAAGTAAAAATCACTTACAGAAAACATATTATAATAAGATAGATCTATGTTGATCAATATTTGACCAAGAAAGGTTTGTATGAGTTTAATGTATTATGATTTGTAACTTTTAAAATTCTTTTTACTACTGTTTTTATTCATTCTATGCTTTTTATTCTGTGTCCTGATAAAAATGTTCGTCTCTATAAATGCGCAAGACCATTTATTAAAATAACCAGTGATACATTTTTACCAATATTTATTATAACGTGGTGCCTATGAGATTACCGAGCGAGATATTAAGTCTCAAAAACGACTTAAAATGAGTAGAGTTGGGATGGGGTCCGCAAAAACAAATGTTGTTGAAGAGGGGGTCCTCGGACTACATAAGTTTAAGAACCCCTGATCTAGACCATTAGGATGTATCTAGACCATGTATCTAGACCATGTATCTAGACCATTAGGATGTATCTAGACCATGTATCTATACCATTAGGATGTACCGCTAGATGGTTTAGAAAATGCTAGACCAGGTCCACGCGGCTTTGTCGTATGAGCAAAGGAGAAGCAGCATCGTCCTGATCCTCTGCAAGCAAGCTCACATGGATTCCCAAACAGTCCGCAATGTGGGGAGGATTCGCAGGAACAGAACATGGACAAGGGGGGAAAGACCTTCGATGGATTCTCGAAGCGCATACTATTTGTATGGCCAATCCGTAAACAAGCCAGGCCAGTTTGAATTACTCTTGGACCTGTAAAGAGCAATACCTGACCAAGGTGCTTGGTAGGATACCAGTGATGTGCAGAAGGTTCTTTCGAAAAACTGTATATCCTGGTCTTAAAAATGGAGTTAACTTCCGAAGCAGTTAGATCAACAAACAGGGACGAAACCTCTAAACAGACCTCATTTGCTAGTACGTCGGCCTGATCGTTGCCGAACAAATCCACATGATACGGGCTACACTGAAAAGTTTTTGATTTAGAGACCGCGTTACGAGAAATAAGAAGGAGATTGTCCGAACCAGTATTATCAGTGATAAGCTGCCAGTTCCTTAGATGTTGAAAGACATTCTTGTTGTTATTTGTAACTCTAATCAACGTGAGGTAACATATTTTGTGTCTTAACATATTTTGTGTCATACTGAAGTACCGAGTATCAGAGTTTATACTTTATCTACAGTGGGATGTAATTTTGAATTATATAGGGTGAACCAAAAGTCTTGCCCTGATTATAAAAATTCAATACAAAATAACCGTTTAATGACCTATCCAACGATACAATGTAACTTTTGCATCGTTGGATAGGTCAGTTTTAGTAGTTTTTTTTGTGCAATAAATGACGCGAGTGCTCCTTTAAGAGGGACTCAGGGGAATATTTGTAAGGAGGACATCATTTTCGGCCGGAATGGCATCGATTCAAGAGAAAGCCCAAAAAGCGTTACCCCTAACATTTACTTACATTTATTGCAACTTTTTCAGAAAGATGGCGCACCCCCACACTAGGGATCTTTAGTGCGTGATTTCCTAGACGAAACATGTACTGTGTGTATTGTAACAGAAGACATGTTAAATAACACTTGGCGGGAACTGGAATACTGCTTCGACATTCTCCGAGCTACCAAGGGGGACTGGATTCCTCCCACCACAACAGTCTGCAAGATAGGTAAAAGGGAAATACGATTTTATTTCTTAGTATATAGCAGCCTTAAAAGACTGCGCTCTACGATATGTTTAAATATGTATACTATACTTATGCTCGATAAAATTTATGCTAAAATTTCTTGAATGTTGAAGGACATGATGAGTGGTGTTTGGGCTGGTTGGTTGAGAGCGCGACGGTCATTTTTTGCTACATGACGTTAGACCGGGACTTATTACTTAAAGTAGATTCCGAACGATTACAAACATCTGTGCCAGCAGTGAGACTCGACTCAGACTGTGTGGCAGCGTCTTAGCCATTCATTCAGCCATCTCCCGGTGAGTGGTGTTCGGGAAAAGTATAAACACCTAAATTGATTGAGATGGTTGAATCACATCCTAAATTGTGGAATTGTACACCAAAATGCATAGGGACCAGCAGCATAAAGCTGAAGTAGTCGAGGATATCGTGACATTTTTAGGAGTAAGTGTGGAGGAAGTTATAAGAAATTATACAATCTTCGATGGCAGGTGTATATGGACAAATGACGAAAAAATTTCCATTTTTCTCTAAGTTAGCTCATTATGAGATCTGAAGGGGCCAATTCTACAAAGCACATTGCGTAAATATTTCTGTGTTTGCTGTGCAAAGGTTGTTAAGTCCAAAATGGGCTAAATTGTGTTGTCGAACCGGGCATGTTTGAAAAATCAAGGGCTACTGCAGGGTACAGAAAGCTAAGTCCAATTCCACTACTAAATATTTTTATTCATCAGGGAAAATTTGGGATATGTGAAACAAAACACAAGCATGTCAGTGTTAAAGGGGTTATGTCCCAATCAAGGACTTTACACTCTTTACTCAACAGAAATAAAATTGGAAAAATTTACTTTAAAAAATATTAAAAATTAAACTTAAAAGAACTGACTTTACAAAAGCCCTTTTTTTTCAATCCCGTTCTTCTCAAAACTACGATTTTGGACTTGACACTCTTTACACTGCAAACACTGATTTTCTAACAGAAAAAGAGAAACCATTTTTCTTAGTGTGATATTACGCTAAATAAAGGGATAAAAATTTAATTTTATTACGAAGTTGATGCGTACGAAGTTATGTATGCAGATGTACACTCTTATGTATTGTGTTTGTCACACACATGTGCACTTTTAAGAATGTGTTTGTAAAGTATTTCATGTAAAAGTATCTTATTATGATGTGGGTGAGGCAAAGGAGGACGCTTGGATTTCATGCTACTTATATGTAGCAGAAAATTTCATTGTTACTGTGAATCGTTCCGAAGGTGAAATCGCTTAGCTCAGATTAGTGGTCTTTGAATTTTCAATTGAGTATTCAATTTATTCAATTCTAACAAACACTGGAAATCGTTAGGAGACATTGGTACAAAATTCCCGTTAAAACTCATGTGAAACGACGAACTCACAAAGAAATAGCGAAATCAATTTTGGGTGGCTGTCATTTTCAGGGATTTTAGCGTATCGACTGCCCAGTCACAATTTCTACCCTCTTAAACTCGACTCACTTCCCGCTTCCCCCTCTTTTTGAAGATGAATAGATGTTAAGCCTTTTCCTAATGTTTTGGAATTTTGCACTTATATTTTGTATTTCATCAGAGTGACACAAAGGCCAAGTGTTCTCCTTTGCGCCTCCCACATAATATGATAAGATACTTTACCTGAAATACTTCCCAAATACATTCTCAAACGTGCTCATGTATGGAACAAACACAATGCATAAGACTGTACATCTGAATACTCAACTTCATACACATAAACCTCTCAATAACATGAATTTTATATCCCTTTATTTAACGTATTATGACACTAAGAAAAACTAGTTAGTACCCGTCAAAACATGACTGCTAGATAGTAAATACATGTACTAATACACAAATTATACTCAACACATCATTGCCAAATGCTGAAAATCATAATAATGCCCAGAAACAAATTAATGTTCAAGCGGCCTCGTGCTTAGTGAATATGTAAAGCCAGATTTAAAACTGTCACTGAGCATGCGCATAAACCAAATTTTTAATTGTAAATTATCGCTAATTAAACAGCACGAAATAAACAATTTACATCAGGTTTTATCTTATAATTCACAAACATAATTATCATGAAAATAAAAATGACAGAGAATAATGACAGAAATAAAATGACAGAAAAAAAGATCTAGAGAGACTCCTCGGCATTGAAACATGTCACTGAGCATGCGCAGAAAAAGTGAGTTTCTAAAGCCAGAATGAAACAGGCCACTGAGCATGCGCAGAAATGAAATTTTAATATTAAATTATAGCTCATTAATAACAATTGCAGTTACAAAAACCAAATTTGACAAATCTACAGATTACAATCTTTCGTTTAAGACCAAAAAGAAGTAAATGGATACAGTAGTTTTCTCTCACGGACTGCCCCAAAAGTCGGCTTAACAACTTAAATATATAGATGGTTTCTTATTTTCTGTTAGAAAATATGCACGCAGAATCGGAAAAAAATACGTTTATCCATGTCCATTGCGGAAATGGCACTTTCAGATCTCATAACGAGCTAACTTGTTCCTTTTAGCGTCGTCCCGAATATCCCAAAAACTGGGAGAAAAGTTCATATTCCCGCGATAATTATTTACCACGCTGTGTAAGCCAAGAACTCATATGCTGTGACACTTTCCCCTCGCTTTTTCTGTGCACTTCAGTGGCCACTTATATCCAGGAGCTGATCGAGATATATCTTATGGCAGATGAATGTGCAGCGGCTTTTATCCATTAAGGGATTAATGCCTTTCGCCGTCATCTGTTATGAGAGATTAATGCAGAAGCCGCTTTCTGGAAAGTGCGGAAGAGACAGAAGTGGATGCTACGGTGATTTGTCGAGTAAATGGGACTATTTTCCTAGAGAAAATGGGGAATAGATAGGAATACTATTATAAGATACATAAAATCTAAGAAATTGTGTATGTATCTGAATATTTGTTTAGGATATTTTCGAGAGACTGCTGGCACCAGTGTAGAATGAAAGAACATCGGAAATTACGCTGTTTCGTGACAATAATTAAACTTCAACCTTGTTAACATTAAAACTGACTGTTCTTTCTTAATAAATAGCAATTTGGGAGAGAGTTTCATAGGTAATAAACAATTACGCAAATAGCAATATATATTTACGCTGACGTAAGAGATATTTATTTATGTCAATATATGCATTTTTCTTTAAAAGATAATATGCTAACCAGTGTGTTTCTATAATAAGCGGGAAAAATTATTTCCTTACCTCACGCATGAAACAATCTTTTATGTTGATAAATAATTTATTTTACAAATGTTTTAACATGGCTAAGTCCATACTATTTTCCCTAATGTTTAAAGCTTCTAAGCAGGACTTTATACGTACAGTTTCAAAGTGTCTTTAAACAAGGCAAATTTCGAGGGACTCAATTACCTCTAAAAGTCTCTTTTTCGAGATAAAGAGCAGATGGATGCAAGAATGTCCGTAAATACATTATACATTTGTATGATTACACCTACTTGTCGAATTTTAATTATCTCGTATCTTGAACTCCAATGATTGCTGTTATCAGTGAGTTGAGTGTTTATGGCATGTTACGTTTATACGACCCTCTCTCCTCGAAGTACGTCATATAAAGATATCCATCCCTTAAGATAATCCAAGTGGGGCTCTTGTGTGATAAAACAATTATTTCTTGCAATTTGAGTTCAGCTGAAGTATTGGTCTATAGCTGAGCATCAAAATTATGCTGCCATTTGTGCATTTGTTGGAATTTCCGTAATTTCTACCTTCAGCTCAATTTCTCAGGAAAAACATGCGATTACTTTTTAATTAGAGAATATACAGAGGCTGTTCACACATTTTTTAGACGATGTATATTGTATTCACAAAACTAAATTACATAAAATTCTTGTGTTTTAAATGTTCAATTTGACATCCCTTATTCTGAACTATCTTTAGACACCGCAATTTCCAGGATAACAATGCCTTTTGAAGTGTCAGAAGAGGTATTCTATCCCATTCCTCCTGAAGAGCTTTCCAGAGTCCTGTAAGGGTTTTGTGACGACGTTTGGATAATGCAGATTTTAAAAGTCCGAAAGCACAAAAATCCATAGGTGATACATCAGGAGATTTAGTAGGTATATCAGTGAAAGGTATGGCCTTGATACCAGTTTTTTGTTCCATTTCTTTTAGGAAATTTGCAGTGGATTTTGATGTGTGACTGCTAGCTTTGTCCTGATGGAGTCTCACAGATTGATGGCACTGTGGGTAAAGCGATGATATTTCATTCAGAAAAATTGGCGATAAAATATGTTCCTGATAGTATTTGGAGTTAATCTTGACATTTTTTCCCACTCTCTTTATTTTTAACTTGCCATTATAAGAAAAACCAGCAACAATCATGAATCCCTTAGAAAAACTTTCTTTCGATTCTTTGAACCATGTACTTAATTTTTTCTCCCCTTTTATGATAATAAATGGCTCTTTTTTTGTTGCAATCATTTAAATACACCCATGATTCATCTATTGTGACAATTGTTTTCCATTTTTCTTTGGATAAGTGTTTCTCATATAGAATTCTGCAGCGTGTCCTGTGTTCAGCGATATGATTTGGAAGAAGACGATGCACATTGCGTTTTTTCGCTTTCTTAAGATTTAAATCAACGTTTATCATTTTGTTTACAGTGGGCACCGAGCATTTTAATGATTTTGCAACTGTCCTTTCATTAGGGGGATTTTCTTTTAACATTAGACAACGTACCTTTGCAATAGTCGAAGATGTCCGTTTTTTCCTTGGATACTTGTTTGGAATTTTTGTCCCACTTGAGGCTCCAATTTGACGTTTTTTTCCTTTCTTGTTGACGATATTACCTATCGACGTTTTAGATATCACAAAACCATGACTCTCACATCGTTTTTGGATAACGGAGTATGCATCTTTCTCTTCGGAAAGAACATAACTGTATGCTTCGAACCACTGCTTTGTTAAAAACGCCATTTTGAATAAAAACAAAACTTTCAAGCCGCAGACGATAATTTTGACTTTTAAAAACATAGTACAATTGCAATTATTTCATTTGCAGCAAACGATTTTTTATTACCGCTTACCAAAATTGTCTAAAAATGTGCGAACAGCCTCTGTATACTCTCATTAATATTATTCATTTACTACCTATTTCATTTAAATAAGTCTTCAAGCTCACACATATAAATACTTTCTTTTTCAAAAAAACCGAACTTCCCATCGAACAGAATTTTCAAATTAATCAGGGCTCTTTAATATATGATAGAAATAATATTTTACTGAAAATTAAATTTCTCAGGCGGAAAAGTTTCCATTTGAAACTATGAACGACCCAAACAGAGAGACATAAGTCGGGACAAAAAATTAAGCATTACAATTATTCCTGTATCTTACTCTAAAGACAGACGTTCTCTTAAATACTTTTTTTACATATTAGAACATATGTTAGAAATAGGCGGAACTTTTGTAATGGCTGCCACAATGACAAAACAATGACAAAATACCAGTGGACAATTTGATTACATAGTACAATTGCAATTATTTCTTTTGCAGCAAACGATTTTTTATTACCGCCTACCAAAATCGTCTAAAAAATGTGCAAACAGCCTCTGTATACTCTAATCTTTTATTTGTTGTCTCAGGTGGTGGGTTGTAATATGCCCTCTGTTGGGAAACTATACTTTTAATTTCTTAAAACATCCTTATTTTTCTTCCGTACAACATCTTTATAAATCATCTTCTTTTAGCAACGACGTCATTACAAGCCGATGACGTATAAGCTCGTAATTCAATTCATTCGATGTGTTAATTCCTACCACCGCCAATGTATCTATCGCAACCACAACGATTGGTGGTATGACTGCTAACCAACAGGTATATGTAAATTTATTTATCAGAAACGAGTATTTAAGCTCGTGTTTTTTTTTGTGTGTATCGGGGCGTCCCCTTTCAAGATCGATGACGGTCGATCTGGTGTATTGTAAACGTTCTTATTTTTACTGCTGACTGTTGCAGAATTTGTCTCTTTTACGTATGCTTTTATGGTTATACTAGCTGAATTTCAGCCCTTTTATGTCCAGCGGTTTGGTCTTGCGTTGTATGTCAGTCAGTGAGTCAGTTACGGAACTGTTTTATATATATAGATAATAAACTTTAATTTTATGTTAGACTTGAAGAAGTTATTTTTTTTCCCGGAAGACAGTTCATTGACCACTACTGAAGTCACTTATTTTTAATACTTTAATTTAGATGTCGGTGAATTGATTATATACCAACCAATTTCTTCCTTATACCAACTTCCTTATACCAACACCTTCTTCCTTATACGAACACCCGAAAGTGTGAGGATATCTATTTTGATTTTGGTCTCTTATCAGTAGCTACTCGCTTGCACTGCCAGCTAGCGTTCTTTTCGCACGAGCCCTCATTATTCAATAATTTCAACTAGGAGAAAAATACAGATGTTTCACATATACACTGGCAGATGTCACTTATACATTGGCAGATGGTACAATTGGCAGATGTTTCATATATACACTGAGGTGCCAGAATAACTTGCATAGACGATTCCATTCAAAATACGTAGCAACACGAACTTTCAGTGTATATATAGCGAACAGCAGTGTATATATAGCGACAGAAATTTGTGGAGGATTAAAGATATGATTGTGCACTGAGCGTGACAGGTTATCATGATTTGAGAGAATTCCAACGAGGTATGATAGTTTGTGCTCGGAAGAAGAATTAATAGCATTTTACGGTTAAAGTTTAGATTTTCAGGTTTATTTATTTCAAGGGTTGTATACCAAATACAAGAATTACTGTAAAACATCGAACGTACGGCAGCTATGTGGCTGCCGAAAGACTGGATGACCTTGACCGTCGACTTCGGTCTAGAATAATTTCAAACGAAAGGAGAGCAACAAAGGTGCAAATAACATTGTAATTCAATTCTGGAGCCTTCACTAACATACAGTGGCTCCCAAAAGTGTTCGTACACTTACGATTTTCAAAGAAATAGGGGTCTATCCATTAATTAAAATGAATATTTCAGAATGGGTATTTAATAATTAGATCTATAATCTATTCTTAACAAAACTGCATGGAATATTTTGAAAACATAGTAAAACTTTATTTTTAAGAAACTAGTAATCAAAAAGTAACAAAAACTTTATCTCACAAAGGTCATCGTACACTGAAATATTTTCGGATAAATTCATAATTAAAAATTTCGTCTGGCGCTTTATTTTTATTTTTGAATTGTGGTGGCATTTAAAATATCGTTTGGCTTTAATTTTTGCTTGCCTACTCCATAATAATCTATTTATTATTTAAAAATGGCTCGTAGTCGTAAAGAAACAACAAACAGCATTCGAAAATTGAATATTTTTCATCATAGAAGTGCAATATAGTAGTGGCATCATAGTAGTGGCAATTATTTTTCATCATAGTCAGTTCGGAATATTGCTAAATTACTTAATTGATCCCATTTTACTGTGCAGTATGTGATAAAACGCTCTAAGGCCTCTAGGCACATGTCTAATTCGAATGCTGCTTATTTAGCAAAGAAAGAATGAGAAACAGGAATAAAATGTATCCCATTTAATGAAATACCTGTAAAATTACCTGACTCTTCTCCACTGGACTTTTGCGATTTCGGTTTTTTAATACGATCCTTAGGAAAACGGCATCTAAGAACACTGAACGGACTTTGGAAAACGGTTCAACGAAACAAAAGGAATGAGATAAAACTGACTTGACAGTACTAAGCAAATATTTACTTTCATCGAAAATTCGAGCTAGAGCTTTTGTCAAGAACCATGGCTATCAGATAGAAGCAAATCACCGCATAAAATACGGCATTTATACATAAAACTTAACTATCAAAATCGATTCCATGAAGTGCGAACGACCTTCCCTCTCTCTCTCTCTCTCTCTCTGTATATATATATATATATATATATATATATATATATATATATATATATATATATATATATATATATAGACACACATTTAAAGGAATTACTTGAAAATGTGTATTATCTTTAAATATTATATTTTCGTGTCTTTGCTAGTGATAATTAAATCCAGATTCTGCAGAGCAATTAAATTTATATTTTTTGACAAATTCAAGAGTCTTTTTAGGATTCCATTCACTGCTAAAATGTTTTATTTACCAAGAAGGGCTGCTAAGCATTTTATTCGAAATAAAAAAAATCAACATATTTAAAATCTTAGTGAAATATTGGTTTTTCCCGTTATATGTCAATTCGTCTGTCACCTAAATATCATGAAAAAAATTGAAAAGATTAATGACGTAGAAAGATTAATTATTGGGAATTTTATAAATGACATTTTAAACATTTACATCTTCGGTACAAAAGCAATAAATATTTCTGTCTTAAAACACGTTTTTCCGCTTATTAGCGATAAAGTTTTGAAGTATGTATGATTTGACATCCTGGGATCTTTATTTTTTTATTTTATTTTTACAAAGCGTTGAGAATATTTTGAAGTTGGAAGATAAAATTGGAAATCAAGCATTTTATGGAAACGGCCATAATAAGACTTAGAAATATGTATTGAGAGAAGCTGGTTTGAATTTTACATGTGTCAAAATTTGTAAACCGAATTATTCAGGAAATATTTTATGTTCACAAAGTTTAGCCCTAGCATTATTTTAACGTAACCTTGTGTTGTCGTAGCAGTGGAACTGCGGACAGCATAAGACTGTGTGAATAATAGTTGGGAAAATATCCTTGTTTTATATTTCCAAGTAATAACTAAATTTATATATGTATACCGGGTGTGTCATAAATTCGTGCAAAGTTTAAAAATTCGTAATAAAAGAAATAATGCTCGGAAAAATTTTCTGTTTGTGAGAATAGGATCAGAGGGACATTGGATTTTTTTCCACGTAAAAAAAAAAGTTTCCAAAAGTAACCGAAAGAGGGCGCTTTTGAGTTACCACGTTAAGCCTGCATTGCAGGAAAGACATGCGTTACCTGTTGTCACCTTCATGCAGGATGGTGCCCCGCCCCACATTTCACGTGATATCAAGACGTTCCTGTTGGTATCTTTCACTGAAGACCTAGTCTATAAGTCTCGGTTGTAAGGTTCTAACGTTTAGTGGCCCTCATGATCCCCAAACTTGACACCGACAAATTTTTAGTTGGGGGATACTTGAAGTCTCGTGTGTACCGGGGCTCCCCAAGCACTTTGGTGGAATTGAAAAATGCCATTCGACAGTCGCTGCCATCGATGCTAGAATCCGCTGTAATGGGCTTAGTGACGCGCCTCACTATTACCTTGTGCTGGTAGTAATGTTGAACATCTGTTACTTTAAAATAAATGCACAGTCTCATGTTCTTGTGATCTGTTTGATTTTTTGTTTGAGTTTGCCTTATTTGCATAAAACGTCTCAGTATGACGTGTGAGTGCCCTCTTTCGGTTACTTTTGGAAAGTTTTTTTTTTACATGGAAGAAAAATCCAAAGTCCCTCTGATCTTATTGGCGCAAGCAGAGAAATTTTCCGAGCATTACTTCTTTTATTGTGAATTTTTGAACTTTGCACGGATTTATGACGCACCCGGTATATATACAGTGGAGTCCCGATAATCCGAACTTCGGTAATCCGAAAGTCCGCTTAATCCGAATACAAAAGTCAACAAGAACTAAGGTTACAATAAAACCACAGTGATCCTAGGTAATATAAAATGCATTTCTGAAAAATTACAAGAAAATTCAAAGTTAGACAATGTTCTGAACTAATTATTGCTGCACTACATTGTTTTGAAAAAATCTGCTAAATCTTTTTTGTTGAAGTGAAGAATACCTCTCCCTTGAAGTCAAATTACCTTAACGCGTCAGAAAAATGGTGTCCACTGGGGTCGCTATGGAGTGTCGCTCTGCATCGCGTAGCACTACATCAAATGCAGCCGCGGCGTCTGCGTGGGATACTCTCTGCTCGCTGTCAACGTCTGCTTCACCTTCACTCTTGTCTGAGACGTTGATAGGTTCTTTCAAAACAATTTCAACAATCGATCGTCTAAAATCCCACTGTCGAGCACTGTGACGTATTCTTAGAACAACTTACATTCTATTGCACTGTACTAGGCAGCTTCCGTTCCTTATCGCTTTATTTTTAAGTGGTCTATACCCATTTCGTCCCAAGATTTGATTATGTTTAGACAGACCTTATAGAATATATTGTGTAATCACACGTAATATGTAATATTTATGTAATCGCACGTTATTATGTAATTTAAGTTTATTTTATGAATGTAATTTAAGTTTAATTTCGCCTAATCCGAATAGGGTCTGATCCCAATCATTTCGGACTATCGGGATTCTACTGTATATATATATATATATATATATATATATATATATATATATATATATATATATATATATATATATATGTGTGTGTGTGTGTGTGTGTGTGTGAAACTGAGGGAACTCTCGCAGAGGAGAGACGGCAGTTGTCTTGGCGCTCTCGTGTAGTACAGAAGGAAGAGTTTGACTCTGGTGCCCTCGGTCGAAGGCGGCTGTTCGATTTTTCGGCTAGCGCAAGAGACCCACGTGGAGTCCACGACAGCGTGCACGTGCACGGGCAGGCAGTGTCCAGTGTTTTGACAGAAACGACGTGAAGATGTCTGACGTGGCACAGACTATCTAGCCTTCTCTACAATTCTTACCTGTAAATAGACTGCATTCCATCATCGTTTTGAATAAAGAAGTTTATTGTTTTCAAGTGAACGTTGGATTTCCAACCCAATCACACCCACCCACCCTTAATTATTTAAAACTCCATGTATTCAAAATTTATTAGACATTTTTGGGATGGTCTTTAAATGTGAAGTGTATTATAAAAGTTAACATTCGAATGACGTTTTCGTGAGAAAAACTAAATACGTAATAGCACTGAGCTTATAATTCATATCTATTTAAAAATTAGTTACGTAAAAATACAAGCATTCCTTATCTATAAATTCTACCTGGGTTATACTTTAAAACTGGATTGATCTGAGTTACATAATGTACTGATAAAGTTCTCTTGGTAAAAACTTAGTACAACAAAAATTTGTATTTGCAATTAACTGCTAATAAAATAACAACTACTGTACAATCAGTACATTTATGATTTACGAATCGCTGTAATATTACATTTTGAAATTAAAATGTTCCATAATAGGTAATAAAGCAATAAATTTTGCTGTTTAAAATGAGTATAAGGTACTAAATATACGTATATTTTTCCATTTAAAAATTAAATATTTGTGCAAATTAGAAGGTGAAATACTTGGCATCAAATTAATAGATAGAATTAAAAATATATTTTAAGTATATATTTTTAAACTTCAAGGTTTTTAGGGCTTACAGCAAGCAACATTTGAAGTTACAACTCAGATAATTCAACTTTGATATGACTGCTCTCCAGCAAACTGATCTTCAGCAGATATATATTTCTGGCACATACAGCGAAGCATATTGATATGCTACTACTGCAAAAGACGCAGTAATTCAGCGTATAAAATTAAAAAAAAATGGTCTTAAATAATTTTTTATGGAAATAATCGAAACGAAAAGAAAAAATATTTCAGGTAGTCTTTTCTAACGAAACTACCGCGGGATATTAACGAAGGATTACTTATCGTTGCCTACCTCTTTTTTTTTACAATAAAATTCCAACATGCGAAGAGAAGGATGAGTGATAACGCTATGCAGAATAGATCGATGGTAAGAAAAATAAGTTACATATTTCAGAAAATCGGGGAAGATGGTTTTTCCAGGCAAAAAGAATAATGTACATCTATGTTGCCATTAAAGAAACTCATTAATGACATCACAGAATAATAATAAAAGCAAACGATTTTTAAATTGAAAAGTTCAGTGCGACTGATAGCTATAAAATTTAAAAAAAACTAGCTCGCGCCATCTAGGGGAAGAAAAATTGTGTAATTCGAAATCAACAATTCGCACGAAGTGGAGATCTTAGTCTTTAAATTGGTACATCATTTATCGGTTTAAGCTAAGTATGAAGGGAGGGAAAGGGATTAAACGAAAAAACACCCTTTAGAAATAATTTTCTGCCACCCTTGATTTATAACTTGAGACGACGGTTTTAACGTCTGAAATTGTGCTTTATCGCTGACCGTTATGGAGGATCGAAATACTACTCTAAAAAAAAGTTATTGATGCTCAAGAAAAGATAAGGCGTTCTGTCTCAAGACCCAAACATTTTTAAAGCTGTAGATTTCCTTTTACTTTTACTTTTTAAGCCTGTAAGAAATTTTAATGAATATTTTGCAGCATGACATATTACATCAGGCCCCTCCCCCTTAACGATACGCATGTGTGAAGGGCCTAAATTTCCGGGGTTCAGGGGGCGGGAGGCCTTCTGGCTACTTCCAGCAAAATAAAATAAAGAGCAGAAGCAGAAAAGACGATTAGTTCGTTTTAACACTTTCAGGGGAAAAAACCTCCACCGTTTGTACGGTGCAGATTTTTTTAAACCTTAAAAATCTTGAAATTTTTTCCAGTTAAAGGTTGCAAAATGTTTTTACTTCTGTACACTGATAACAGATGGCAGCACTAACATTTTTCTGCTCATTTAACTAGAATTCATTGAATGCAAGCGATAGAAAAAATAGATTTAGGCGTTTGCACTGTGCAAATGGCGCCCCTCAAAGGGTTAAAGCAATTATTCTTACCTATCTTGGAAATACATGTGTACAATTGTAAATGAATTGATAGGACTTTTTTTTAACAACTCAAAATTTTGAAATCTGCAATACACCTGTTACCCATCATCAAAATAATTTATTTGTAGATTAATTATTTTATGTAGGATGAATATACTTCAAAGAAGTCGTAGGAATTTTCCTAAGAAATTAAGAGAATTTGAAGACTTGATCGATTATCTCTAGAACTACTGTACAGATTTTAATGAAATTTGATATGTACATACATTGATACAATACAAAACAAATAACTGTTCAATAATTGTAATACACCCACATGATCGTGTGTAACACTCGTTGGAGTCATAAGATATGAAACAAGCGTTGCAGAATAAACAAAAAAATGGGTTAATAGATAGGTTAATAGGGGGTATGGTCCCCTCTTACAGATATACAGGTCTCGCAGCGTGATTTCATACTTGAAATAAGGCAGTTTATCATTTCCTGTGGCAATTGGTCCCACTCGTTTTATTCCCTGGATGGTTTTCGGAGGGGGTGTTGCGAGTTGCAATTGCCTCTCCAGAGCGTCCCAGACATGCTCTATAAGGTTAAGGTCTGGAGATCTGGCCAATCCATCCGGCGAATATCCTCACTCTCTAGAAATTCGTCGACCAGAAGAGATCTATATGGCCTCGCGATATCGTCCATTAAAATGAACTCAGGGCCAACTGCACCCCTGAAAAGTCGAACATAGGGCTCCAAGACCTCATCCCTATACCTCACACCAGTTACAGTGCCTCTTTCAAAGACATGGAGAGGTGTGTGGCCATACAACATGTTGCCTGCCCAGATCATTAAACCCCCTCCGCCATAATGGTCGATTTCGCGGACATTGGAGGGTAGGTAGTGGGTCCCTGGTTCTCTCCATATGAACGCAAAGCGAGAATCGGTGTTTAGGCTGAACCGGGACTCATCAGTGAAGAGAACGGTCGCTCATTGATTCATACTCCAATCTATGCTCTCTGCACCATGATAAACGGATTCTCCTGTTCGTAAAAGTGAGCGGGACGTAAACAGCAGGTCTTCTTGCAAACAACCCTCTCTCATGAAGTCTTTTGGAAACTGTCACCCTTGATACACGGGTTCCTGTGGCTGCATACAAGTCACGAGAGAGCTGATAAGCTGTAGCACTCCTGTTACACCTCGCTATAATCGACAAATGGCGATCTTCTCTGGCCATCGTGGCCCTTGGACGACCTTTCCCAGGCTTTCTCCTGATGGATCCGGTATCCTGGAACTGCTTCCATAAGATACACACGACGCTGGGCGTTAAATTGAACTCTCTACAAATTTGGAATTGAGATTGGCCTGCTTCTAGCCTCCCCACAATTCGCCACCTAATTCCATCATCTAAACGTTGGTGGTTAGTCATTTTTACTGTTACAATTTGAAATTAGCCGATTGCTGCAAAATAACACCAAGAAATTCGCCGAGGTGTGCTAGCGAACGAAATGCGTCTTAACTTACGCGCGCTTATGAAACCTGTTTCTCTACTGGCTCCGCCTACACACACGTGTACGCTTACATATTTGACGTACAAGATATGCATTTTTGTCTAGAAGCAGTGGTTTCACATTCAGTTCAGTTCTTTTCATGAAATTCGATAAATTATGCAAATTCTCTTAATTTATTTCACCAGTGTAAATAAAGTAGTTTCATTGTAGGTTTTGATTTTAAAAAAAACACATAATTGCATTACAAATATGTTTTGTTTGTCTGATCGCTGCTGAAGTTAATTAATAAAAAAACACTGAAAAAATACAGCGAATTATACAATTTTTTAACATTGTTAAACACTTATAATGATATAAAGAACTTATCTTTCCTTAGAAAGTCAAGAGGGAATTCAAAATTGATGAGCCCCGAAGTGCGTTTCTTATGTATTTTCTTCAGCATTTATTAAAACTTAGAAATGACTTAAACGACAAGAAACGAAAAAAGGGGTTTCCATTTATATGACACACGAAAAAAGAAAGCTTAATAAATAAAAATTTTGCATATTTAAACAGAATTCCCTGTGTATATTTTAATATTCTTATTGACTTAATATAATGAAATAGACTGGAATCTGAAAAAAAAAAATTAAAAAAAAATTCATTCTTTTTTTTTTTTAAAGTAAGCATTTACCTTATGAGATTCCATATATTTTTTTAACTAGGATTTTGTTTATTACTCAAATAGGTTACGTATTACTGAATTGAGGATAAAAATAGATAACGCGTTTAATTAGACTTTCAAAAAGGCAGATATTTAAATTTTTTTGGGCTTAGCTATTATCTGAATTGGAACTCAGAAATTTCTTCAAATATAAATTTTAAGGGCTATTGAGAGGACTGTAAAAACTTCAGACTGAAAAAAAAGTTGTGGTTTACGTTAAACGTGCTCAGCAGATGTATATATCTTCTTTTTTATATTTCAATTTCCTTGCTCTGAATGGAAACCGAATTTTGAAAAATATTTTTAGCGCATATGTAAAATGAACTGTCCACTCACAAGATCAATAATAATTTTTTGAGAGTTATACCAGTTATTTCTTTAAATTTAATTTGAGATTGATTAAACACTTATTTATTTTGAAAAGAAGCTGACTCCAAGATTTTAAACAGACGTATTATTTTTTGCATGCCTTTCATTTTTTTTCATGTTAAATTAGTTCGTAAGTATCCTCTTATCCTTTTAAGAAGTAACGTTTGGTAATGGATAAGAGGAGTGCCTTTCAATAGAATTTAAAATCGAAAAATGATAGAACTTGCAAATTCTTCCCTTAAAAGGCAGTTTTTCATATTTATTAGTAATATTTTTTGTTTAGTTGTTTCTTGGTTGTAATATATTGCTTTTGAATTTATGTTCTATTTTTGTAATATACCGGGTGCGTCATAAATTCGTGCACAGTTCAAAAATTCGTAATAAAAGAAGCAATGCTCGGAACATTTTTCTGTTTGCGCCAATAAGATCAGACGGACATTAGATTTTTTTCCATGTAAAAAAAAAAGTTTCCAAAAGTAACCGAAAGAGGGCGCTCACACGTCATACCGAGATCAGGCAAACTCAAACAGAAAATCAAAAAGATCACAATAACATGAGACTGTGCATTTATTTTAAAGTCACAGATGTTCAACATTACTAGCAGCACAAGATAACAGGCAAGTGAGGCGCGCCACTAAGCCCATTACAGCGGATTCTAGCATCGATGGCTGCGACTGTCTGTCGAACGACATTTTTCAGTTCCACCAAATTGGATGGGGAGCCCAATAAGACTTTAAGTATATCCCCAACTAAAAATTTGCCGGGTTCAAATCTGGTGATCATGAAGGCCACTGAACCTTATAACCGCGACTTGTAGAACTCGGTCTTCCGTGAAAGATTCCGACAGGAACGTATTGATATCACGTGAAATGTGGGGGGAGCACCATCCTGCATGAAGGTGGCAGCAGGTAACGCATGTCTTTCCTGCAATACAGGCAAAACGTGGTCACGCAAAAGCGCCCTCTTTCGGTTTCAATTTGAAAAAAAAAATTTTTTTACATGGAAAAAAAATCTAATGTCCCTCTGATCCTATTCGAGCAAACAGAAAGTTTTTTCGAGCATTATTTCTTTTATTACGAATTTTTGAACTTTGCACGAATTTATGACGCACTCGGTGCAGGGTGATCGAAAATTGTGTCTGTGATTTCAGTTGTGCACGCCGGGAACAACAATCAACCGATTGGATTCTTTATTTCACCTTGCAATCATAGACACGTTTTTCGATGTCACTGTATTTCTGTTAAGTATGACAGGGTTGTTGTCAGATGATTCTGTAACAAAAAATCGCTTGAAAATGAAAAACCAGTCCAGAAGGTTTCATTTTTACCATGTTTTTATTAGCTTGCTTTCTTGTTTGTTTGTGTGTTTGTCCCTTACAAATCTTGCAATCGATTTTTAACTAACTTCCCGACCAGCTAGACATTTGAAACTTTTAGAATAGTTCAGAATACGATGACAATGCATTTTTTAAATACTTTTACTTTAAGCAATACTTTAAGCAGAATTAAATTAATTTTCAGTTATTTTCAGTTAATTTTGGTTTGTAGACTGGTGCAGCCATCTATCGCACGGGAAGGGAACGAAAAATTAAACGCAAGTTCACTTCCAATTAACTTCATTTTCTTTCAAGTTGATGGGATAATTCATCAAAAAAATTTTAAAAAAGTATTTATTAGTGCATAGAATTGTCATGTTTATACGATTCAACAGAAAATTTAAAAAGATGGTATATAAAAAGTTCTTTTTATCTTGTAATTATTTGTTTTCCGTTTCAAGACATTCTTAGCAAGAAAACCAGGCTGGACCCATACATGAGGCTTGGAAACAGCGGACTCAAAGCTCCTCATTTGATATCGACATGGAGCGAGATGAGGCTCATAGAAACATAAAAAGGGTTCTTCTTGCTAAGAATTAAAGATGTGAAAATATATGTTTCAGTGCAATTGATTCAAAAGAGGATTTATGAAATTAAAAATACTGAAGATTTTCGAAAGGAAGAGCAATCAAATGTCACGGGTACGAAGATCTTCATGATTAAACATTCAGCAAACGTTGAAAATACGGGTAAGGAACCGGGAGGAAGATTTAAAACAAGTTTAATTACATGATGTGAAACAAAATGGCAAAGTAGGTTTCTGAATAAAATCCTACCAAACAATATAGGAACAGTTATGTTGGAAGGAATCGTATACAAATTCTGAATTCCAATTTTTCGCTCCTATCAGCCAGTGACATATTGCCAAGTACGGGACTGCAAATCAGGGAAGGTTAAAAAACTACGTTCTACCAGATACGCTGCTGAGATTTGTTCCACGTTGCTAACGTCTTTGCCTGTCAGTGTTCATAGAATATATAAAGCCTGTTCTAACTGCTACGCAGTCCATAACATATACGCGATGGATGTGTTTATTTGATTCTACATTTTAGTGCGAGATGCTTAACCTTTAGCTTACGGGGCCCATTTTTCCGATTCCCTCTTTAGGACGGGAAATTTCATACCCCTATTATAAGAACGGCCATTATGGGGATTATATATATATATATATATATATATATATATATATATATATATATATATATATATATATATATATATATATACACACACACACACACACATATATATATATATATGAAATGTCCGGATGGACATCTCATGAAGTTGTAGGTTACATCGTGGCCGGAAAATAATAAAATCAGCTTCAGGAACAAACTAATTTATTAAACAGTAAAGCAACACATCTTAGTCGCTTCGAGCCAGTCCAGCGTCTCCCGCAAAGAGCGCCAAAATAGAATTAGGTCAGAGAGGTTGCCAGAATTGGCGGAGGAAGTTAGTATGTGGGAAGGCGAAGCGTTTACGCCAAGACATACAGGACGGGTTACCAGGACAGAGATGAAAGACAGAATGGGTGATTATAGGTAGTTAGTAATATTATCATAGAATATCCCCCCCCCCCATCTAAAATGGATTGGAGCCGCGGCCGTCGACTCCAAGACACTCCAAATAGTGAGAACATGAAAATTAGTAGTTAGAATATTAGGTTGAAGCTGGCTCGAAAATCACAAATTTTTATGTTAAAATGTACAATTGAAAGACATAATAGTATGAAAAATGGCAAAATTTTAAAAACAAATAGCTGGAGTAAAATAAAAATTGAATGGTACACTTAAATGAAAACACTAACAACAACAGATGTAAAGATGTTCCAAATACAAATACAAGTAAAAAAAAAAATTGTGCATGTCTCAGCCCCTGACATGTGTCACAGTCTGAAAGTGTTCAGAGTCCTGGACGGGTACAGTTCAACTTGTTAAAAAACACAAAGTAGTAATTATTCACAGTCTTAGTCGTTGAATAATGTTTAGTTCTTTTGGAGATTTCCTGGGTTGTAGTCACTTTTTTAGAAAAATAATGTTCTTTGTTGTTTATTATTATTACGTTTGACATTAGTTATTGACTTTTCTTTACGCAAAACACTTTATTTTATTTTATTTTATTTTATTTTATTTTTTTTATCATTAGTTTTCAATTTCAAGTTTTTCTCTAGATCATGTACACAAAAATATTAAAATTATTCTTTCAGCAATTAGTAGAATAAATTTACCAAATGCAACTTCCAACATCAATACCAAATGTCTGGTACCTGATGTTGAAAAAATTCGAACAAAATCCAAAATCCAACAATTGACATTAACATTCAATTATTGTGAAGAAATAAAAAAACAAGACAATACAAACATAAATTTGAGGTATGTGACCTGTTGTGAGTACATCCTCGTGAGCATTTACCAAAGGGAAGGTGCTTCCAACCTGAAACTCAAGTTGAGCAAACTGCACAAAATGAAAAGGGGCAGGCAAGTTTCTCAAACATGAGCGGGAAAAGCAACTGTTCAAAGGGAACATTTGAAAAGTGAGAAGAGACATGGAGGACAGTGAGTGGAAACCCCTGTATAAAAATCAATATTTATCTAGTACATAGTATTTTTTATTTAAAATGTAGTAAGCTTCAAAAAGTTTAAAAAAAAATGTGAGTTTCACTTACACTCACGGGGTTTCTTCAAAATTACCTAGGATGGCGATAGGACAGGAATGCTAAAATAGAAAGATTAAGGATAGCTGAATGATTTACATATTGGTGACTTATATGATCATTTCATTATTTAAATTTAACTTCTTTTTTTCCGATTTTTAATTTTCTTCTGAAATATTTCGTAATTATCATCATGTTCGACATTTATTTTGGCAGTTTTCCTTTTGCTTTTACTTTTACAATACTAAAAATAACAAAAATAATATAATAACTGACCTGCTTACAACACCAATTTTTGTACTGTAAATTACAATACTAAATAAGAACTTTTTTAAGTGTAAAGCACTCTGATGGTGAACTTGAAAATTTGCTTATATGAAATTCTTTGATTTCCGAGCAGCGTTCAGCGTTCACCCGAAAATTGTTATTATTTTCTTGAAATGATTTTTTTTTCATGACTGTCGCTCACATATAAAAACTTGAATCACTTGTTGGTCCTAGTTGAATCGGATGCTGCAGAACTGGTACTTTACACAAAGATGGCGTAGTCCGAGACGGGAAAAAAATGCTGAGGTCAGGCGGGAAACAGAATTCGAAAATCAAACTGGAACGAACCGGAACAATGGCATCTTTACTTGCTTCGGTGTAGTCGACTTCTGTAGCAATTTCATGGTGTTGGATGAGGAATGTTTTAGCTTTGGTCATTTCAAGTTGGTTAATTCAGGAACGCATGCGGGATTTGAAACCAAAAGTCCTGTAGATCAAAGACGTCCTCACTTTCTCACAATGCAGTCGTAATTTCCGTTGTATCTCTTAAAAGGTCAACATCCTGTCGAGCTCTCTGAAATGTCCGGATGGACATCTCATGAAGTGGTAGCTTACATCGTGGCCGGAAAATAATAAAATCAGCTTCAGAAACAAACTAATTTATTAAACAGTAAAGCAACACATCTAATTCGCTTCGAGCCAGTCCAGCGTCTCCCGCAAAGAGAGCCAAAATATAATTAGGCCAGAGAGGTTGCCAGAATTGGCGGAGGAAGTTTGTATGTGGGAAGGCGAAGCGTTTACGCCAAGAAAAGAAGGACGGGTTACCAGGACAGAGATGAAGTACAGAATGGGCGATTATAGGTAGTTAGTAATATTATTACACACACACATATATATATATTCATTCTTGGGCACGAATTCTTGGGATACATGCTATCCCACCCCGTAGGGAAAAGGTTAATAAAACTTGCTTTAATTTTATGAGAATAGGAACGGCAGCATTTTCTTATCGTATAGTAGATACTCCATAAACCTGGAAACTCTGATAATGGTGGATTAATGGATTGCCACCAACAAGTTATATTTAATTTAGCAAAATATTTTTCAATACTGCAAAAAATATCAGAAATTCGTTTACTGTCGGAAGAGTTTTATTGCTATCACTAAATTTATAAAAACTTTGGCACCTGATACGAGTACTTTACCTATTATTTATTCTGTTTGCTTTTGGCAAATGCAGAGGTACTTGTACTGAGACATTCGCATTGCATACAGCGTAAATTCTTGACTACTTTCTGTCTAGAAATACCAAGAAGGTTGGTCAATATTTCTCCCTTGCTGCCACCTCCATTTTGATCGAGCACCCTCAGGGGCGTCATCTGGCTGGCTCGCACCTTCCCTTACCCACTGGCCTCGTGGAATGACTTTCTGGTCCACGGATTTATCGTGCCTATATCCGACCTAGACACGAAAGTATTTAATGGCGTTCGTCGGGACTAGAACTGAATAACCCCGGTCCGAAGTCCAATGCTCTACCACCAGGCTATCTCGAGCGACATTGCTTGTAGTGTGATAGGCAGTAGGAGTATTGTTAAAGGTTTGATTTTGGTACTTGACTGTAGCTGGCTACATTAACAATCTGAATTTAAGAGGCATAATTGATAGTAAAAGCATGATAAAGATTAATATTCAAAGTATTATGGAATTTAACTGTTGTTCGTATTAGATTCAATTTTTTAAAGTTTTTATTTCTACGTTGAATTTAATTAAGCGTTAATTTTACAAGGTTTTCTTTGTTCATTGCAGCTGGACCATTAAGGGTATAAGAGTGGAGAGAATTCAAATGAATTTAATGAACCCTTAAGTTGATAAGAGACATTAAAAAAATTTTACCTCTAACAATGTACAGCTAACAAATACTGAAGATAAGGGTAGATAAACAACAAATATAATGAATAAATTTTATTCATTACTTTTGAAATACGTACCCGTATTTTTCATAAAAGCACTTTCACTCCGTCGAAAAATTTTTGTAAAACAAATAATGACTTTATTATTATGCAACCTTTTGGAATAGAACTAATACCATCAATATTAATTTGATTATGTAAGGAAGACTGGAGATTTCAAGTTGAATTACTTTGTCTTCTATTTTATTATGAAATATAAATTTTCAGGCATTCAGTTTATAATTTCTACAATAGTTTTTTCCCCTTTGTAAGCAATAGGAAAAAGAAAAAAAATCTTTGACAATATTCCCTTAGGTTTATTTTGAGTTATTACAGATAGTGCTTTAAGTTTTTTAAATTAATAGATAAATACTGTTATCGGCTGCAGTGTTCCACCTCATTTCTTCTAACCGAAACACACAAATATTTCTCCGTGCGCAATCGAAGTTAGGCATTTTCAAATGGTGTGATGTGTCACGACATCCACCATTACTATTTAGTAATAAAATTAAGATACCAGGGCACTTATTTAGTTTTTGCACATTCCGAGCTATTGTTTACTGATGTGCAAAATCGTATACCCTCTGTCTGAAACACTATGCAAGCTACACATCAGATTTAAGCGCCTCATAAAATGCTCTAAAAAGTCAACTTCCACCTACATACGACCACCTTTAAATTCCCCCTCGCGGAATAATTAAGGTGTTTAGAGACATTGGAAAGGTGATTATAGTTTAAAAAAACCCTCTAAAAACTTTTAAACAGCTAAAAGCTGAATAAACAGGAAAACCAACGTAAATAAAGCACAAATAGCAGTAAGATGCAAATAATTGCATCTTACTGTTATTTGTGCTATATTTACGTTGGTTTTCCTGTTTATTCCTCGAGCACAAAGGTTTTATCTTTTCTTTTCAAAAGCTAACAGCTGTTAAAAAGTTTTGAGAGGGAAATAAAAATAAAGAATAAAACTCTCTTGTAGTTGCACTTATAAATTTCACTACCCCCTTAGCAAAATCCTCACCTCTTTACAGAAATTGATTTAAATTATCTGTTGAATTATATATACTTGACAATTCTATGTATTAATAAATACTTTTTAAAATTTTTTGATGAATCATCGCATCAACCTGAAAGAAAATGAATTGGAAGTTAACTTGCGTTTAACTTGTCTACAAAACAAAATTAACTGAAAAAGAATTCGAATCTGCTTAAAGATGGCTAAAAGTATTAAAATAATACATTGTCATCGTATTCTGAGCTATTCCAAAAGTTTCAAATGTCTAACTAGTCGGGAAGTTAGTTAAAAATCGATTGCAAGATTTGTACCGGACAAACAGACACACACACACACACACACAAAAACAAACAAGAAAGCGAGTTAATAAAAACATGGTAAAGGAATTGCAGTATAGAAATAATTATAATTTCTCCATTTTAACAACAATGATGAATTGAATCGGAAATACTTAACAATTTCAGTGATATGTATGAAGGAGTTAAAAATCTTAGTTGTAGCGATTTAAAAGTCTCTTATCTTAATCTTCATTATTGAAGATATGGACCCTCATGCCATTCTGTAGATATGGTGAACCGAAAAATTTTACCAATTTATGAGATGGTATTTAGCGTGAGGGTTATCCCTGTGGTGTGTGTGTGTGTGAGTGACTTATTCCACCCGCTCTAGACGTAGGCTAGACCAGGTCCAAGAGGCCAAAAGTTACTATGAAATCGTTAACAAGAAAAGGGTCTCTATAAATACCGTCCTTGGCAAGCCCCAGGCAGTTTAGAATATGGCCAGCAGAGGCTTCGGCAGTATTGAATTTAGAGTAAAAAGGGTAAGCTTTTTGCCCATGATTGTAATTAAGACACTTTAGGTGTCCACTAGCAAATCTGCTAATGGTGGTCTGCATCCTTCTGTTGCCCCTGACAGTAAGGGCACCACCAGGAGGATTTCGGTCGTACCAGTGATGTGTCGGAGGGGGTCTTCTATAAATGCTGATTAATAAGTTTTCTTCTTGAGTAAATTTCAAGGTAAGTTAAAGTACCTAGCGAAGAAATAGGAAGTGAGGCTCCATCCTTAGCAGGAACATCAGCAGTCTCGTTTCCAAAATGTCCTATATGAGACGGCACCCATTGTAAATATACCTCTTGTTGTTTAGAAAGGTCTTTGCGGATCTCCAGTATTGACAGTGAAGTTTAATCCCCGACACTCGTCCAGGTGCTCAAGTGCTGAATGGCACTGCGGCTGTCAGTTAAGATCCAAATATCACGGTGAGAGGTTTCATTTTTAATAGTTTCCAATCCCTATTCAATGTCATCCCTGTGGTAGGGTATTCTTAATAGGTGATAGAAAAAAAGACCACCTATCTATAAAAAAGGAGGTTGGATGGCATCATCTATCTACACTCAAGTGCCACTGAATTAGGGATACCTACCTAGTAACGAGTTGGGCCTCCTCTGGCCTTGATGACGGCTGCCACACGACGAGGCATAGATTCAACAAGTTTCTGGAAACGTTCCACGGGAGTGGCTTGCCAAATATTGGCTAAAGCTGTCCATAATTCAGTAAGGTTCTTTGGTGCTGTGGGATGGCCTTTCACGCCGTATTCCAAAACATCCCAAAGATGCTCAATAGGATTTAAGTCTGGGCTTCTAGGTGGCCAATTCATGACAGAGAAGTCAGAGGAATGCTCATCCAACCAGCCAGTAGCCAACCGGGACTTGTGAGAGGTACAGTTGTCTTGCTGGAAAACTCCATTACCGTGCGAATAATAGAACAGCATAAACGGATGGAGGTGATCACCCAGCAACTCTACGTACCGAATTGCATTGAGGGAGGTATGTACACGCACCAAAGATCCCAAACTGTGCCACGAAAAAACACCCCACACCATGATTGAGCCACCATGCCCTTGTACAGTTCCAGCCAGGCATGCAGGATCCATGGCTTCATGAGCCTGACGCCATATTCTCAGCCTCCCGTCGGCGTTAAGTAGTCGGAATCGAGACTCATCACTCCATGCTACTCGTTTCCAGTCCTCTACACTCCAGTCTCTGTGCTCTCTTGCCCAGGCAAGACGTGCAGCCCGATGGCGAGAATAGAGCAATGGTACTCTCGTAGGTCGACAGCTCCCGAAACCCATACGGTGAAGCGAGCGTTGCACAGTCCGTTTACTGACTGTACGACTGGCACCGTCATTAAACTGTGTGGTAATTTGAGCGAATGTTTGGCTTCGCTGGCTACGTACAATACGCCTGAGCCGTCTCTCACCACGCACTGTCAAGGCTAATTGTCCTTTGCAGTTTGCCCGATCGCTAGTTTTTCTCCCACCATCCATGTATTATTGGTATACTCTTGACACTGTCGACCTTTAAAATCCTAGCTGTCTGATGATTTCGGAAATTGAATGGCCCATGCGTCGCGCACCTACGATTTGTTCGCGATCGAAGGCGTCTAAATCAGGCAGTTTACCCATACTAGCAATTCCAACAACTAATTCAGAACAACCACAGTACGCGCTATATATGCAGTTACCACAGCGCCCTCACTTGCGCATACATGATGCACAGCGCTACACAATTTGCATAGGCTTTGCTATCCCCAATTCAGTGGCACTTCAGTGTATATGCAAAACTCCTATGGTCCAAAAAGTAAGTTCTCAAAGATTTTGGACAGGACTGATCAGACGGCGATTGACTTGTAACAGAACTTTTTAATGTAATTTTCATGACGAGCTTTACATTTCCAGTGTACCCATTTTTTTTCACGAATGCTTGTATTGAATGCTCGACTGAAAACAAGTTGGTCCACTTTAGCCAGCTTAGTGTAACCTGTACTGACTTGTAATGATAAAAGGAAGTCGTGAATAAAACGGATTGTCCGTTGAAGTACGTTTGCTGAGCTAAAGCGGTTCGGCTAGTCTCTTGCTTTCAGACACTGTAAACTAGTGGTCCTGTTACATTACATTATCTCAAAACGTTTTGTTGGAAGTCAGTCTCTGCCCTTATAATTATTATTTACTGGTGTCTGTGGGCTTTTCTCTTAATGTGAAACCAGTGGGGATGCTAAAACGGAGTTGGTGGTTATGAGCTAAAACTGTTTATTTCAAGTAATCAAAGAATTTCCAGGCGTTGTTGTTTATAAAATATCATAAGTTAAAAGTTCTTTTTAAATATCCATTAACGTTAAAGCGGTACAAATATTAAGTATTTTAAGTGTGATTTTAAACATATTTTCAAATAATTTATATCAAGTAAAATAAATTGAAAGCATTCAATGAATTTGAACAGCAAATAATTGTAGATGAACTGAATTAAACTAATACATAAATCAGTAAACATATTTAAGTTTTGTTAATAAATTAACTTGGAATTTATCGACACAGAGAAAAATATTTTTTAGCCGTACCAGTTTACCTTTAGTATACTTCTAATAACTAGCAATAACCTCTAATATACCTAAAATAGTAACATTTACAAAGAGTGTTCATTTGCCCATTTTAATCGATATCGTTCTAAAATGATTCATGAATTACAGGTTAAGCAAACTATCGCTTCAAATCTGCAAACTGATTCTTTGAATATTTTAACCCTCCGTAATTATATAGATAACACTATGTATGCTGTACTCACAGTAATCATTTCACCTTAATTGTTGGAACACATTGTGTGAAATCAGAAGCCTCTTCTTGAAGCCAGTCTGTCTCGTATGTCGAGACGCATATATCAGATTAAATTCGCGAAATACTTGAAACCCAATCATTAGGAATTTAGCTGTCCTCTTTGAACCCTCTTCAACTTTGATTTAATGGGTGATATTGAAACAACATTCCGATTTAGCTGGTATATTTGATTTCCAAAGTGTTTATGAAATTAAAGACTTAGAGGAATTCCGAGTAATTTCCATTCCCCCTTTAGCGATTTGCCCACGATTGTAGTCTTGATCAAATAATTGGGGTAAATATTCGGAGAAGGGGATGAATGTTGATCGATGAGTGGGTTTTTATCAAACATACTTTAGGAGGGTTTACATTAAACGGTGATGAAAGTTGTATGAATGTTCTTGCACCATTCTGCCAAGCATCCGTTAATACTTGGAATTTATGTGACTTTCATTTCTAGTTTTACTTTTTACATCGACATATCGCAACCGGGCTAGAAAAGTGACACAAATAAAAAAATGGCAATTTTGAGGTTATGTCGTTGAAAAGTATGTGTGAAGTGCCCCATCGTGCACGAAAAACGACACATCCCATCTCACAATTTCTCTACCTGAGGGCAATTATATCAGTTTTATTGCAATGCTAGCTCAAGCTTTATAGTATTCTTTAAGTCGATTTTTCTCAAATGCTGCATTTTTGGGTTGTGTCACTTTTCTGTTCATATGTCTACACAGAGATAAAAACAAGTCCGACACACTTAATTTTCGGTTTATTCCTTGATTTTAATACCTTATTTTTTTGTTAACTCCTTGTTTCTGTTTTCTCAGTCTATTTTCTAGAAATGCATATAACTTTACTCACATCACATGCTGTAGGCACAAAATGGTGCCAAGTTGTAGCAGAATTGAGAGATTCAACGCAGTGTAAGCCACGTGCATTCTAAACAACGTAAAGTGGAAATAGACAGTTAATCCCTAAAAAAGGTTAGTGTAGTGGTGACTGACTAGTGTTTAAATATTCACCATCATAGTAAAGCTGTTGTAGCCGTAATGTGGATCTATATCTGGAAAAACAATGGAATGTCATGCATCTCCTTTTAACATGCGTGCTAACGGGATGCTACTTGAAGCTTCAAGATTGATTCTTGTGGTCATATTTATTTTCTCTCTTTTCTAGTATAGAAACATCACTACTGAAAAATATATAATTCAGCTTTATCTAGACGTAGCTAATTTTTTAACAATATGCTTGCCCTTCCCCCAAACAATTAAAAAACATATTTTACTGTTCTGGTGGACCTATAATCTAAATAGCAACATAAACATTTACTAACCTCATTTCTCTAACGGCAAAATTAAAACTTATAGAGCGTTTCACATCGGAATAGGCCCCTAATATTCTGTAATAACTCTCCCTGGTGTGAAGCAATCTGAACGAATCAACGGACAATGTGCTCCTCAGTAGATGGCACATTACATTACATGGTTCTCAGGTGAGTCGGGGTTCCATTTGTCGGGTTATATTAACTCGCAAAACACCCGTATTTGGACCACTGAAGTTTCCTTTGCCATTCATAAAACACCGTGATAAAAAAATATTGTTGTGTGGTACGCTATGTAGAGCATCATAGGCCGTATTTTCTTTGACACCGATATGTACCTGGACATTTTTGAACAGTTCGTGAATCAACTGGATGATCGTGAGTTAACGGAGATTACTTCTGTCAAGACTGAGCAACATGTTACTCATAGGCAAGGAACATGACGAAAATTGAGTTTTTGATCGGCAACAGGGTAAATTCAAAGGGGCTTTGGCCACCGCGGTCCTCGGATCTCACATCACAAGACTTTTTCCTTTCGGTAAAGTGTATAGGAAGCCAAGAACCGTGCAAAATTCGAAGGAGAATTTCCAACTTGATTTCGCTGCTATTCCCTTCGTGATTTTGCTGCTATCCCTGCATATACGTTCAGGAACACGGAAAGCCGCGTAGAACCGTGTCTGGTAGAAAATGGACGTCACTTGTAATGCAATCAATCGTATGCATCGTATATAAGGGCCTTTTCACATAGAATCCGTCAGCATCAGCGTTACTCGTATTGAAATATAGTATTTAACCAATTACAAATCTCCAAACAATTAGCAATGAAACTGTCGAGACCTGTGATGGGTTTAAAATGTGTCAATACGAGTAACGTTAACGCTCACGGATTCTATGTGAACAGGTTCTAATGCAATCAATTGCACATACATGAAGGTATGTAGCATTTTTAGGGGTTCAAATTGCTTCCTTCTAGAGAGTTATTTCAGAATATTCGGGTTCCTCTATCGAGTAAATCCCCTATATTATAGCTGAAATGTCCAATTCAACATAGTGCTATCACGTTTAACGAGTCAAATCGGTTAAAATTCGTACGATGTTACAGTCAATTAAATTTTTATTCAACAAAAGTAAAAAATAAATGGTGAAGACCTCATCAAAATGAAATAGATTTTCACACATTTTTTCCAGTTAAATGACTATAACAATACTCTCCACTAGGACATAAGTCATTTCAATGGCAATTGTCCAGATATCTGGAAAAGTTGCCAAAATTCGATGAGATACTGGCGATGATAATTATCTCATGAAATTGACCATCATTTTCATAAGTATAAAGCGCAAATAACAAAACTAAACACTGTCAAATTAACATAATCATTTTGTCCAAAAGTTTGTTAAATGTGAAAACGAGTAGGTCCCATCAAATCTGGACTACACGGGTGCTGAGCCTATTCAAATTAGCAGGAGTTACATGTTAAGTGGAATTATTTTTTTCTGATGTACTTGAGAACTGTTAGCTCTATTTAAAAAACAGTTAAATTGCTGACATTCTTAGAAGTCAGTTTGTACCTCATCCATTTGTACGAGACGATGAAACATGTCTATTATTAACCCGATCGTTAAATGATATTCACTCTTCAGTGAGAACCCTGTAACATACTATTCCCTCCGAAATCAATCAAATCCGAAATTCAATTTTTGAAGACAATGAACTTTAGTAAGACAGTTGTTGATGTAATACCTTCATGCAGCTTAATTTGACTTCTAAGTTACTTATCTATCCCGTGCACTTCCAAAATTACTTCTGAATTTCAGTTACTTTTCCCAGATTTGGAAAAGTACCATTATAGTATTCTGGATGCAGAGTGTAACTTTTTTGGTCCGTCAATAAATTTTGCCGAAAGTCGTAGATCATTACTTTCACGATCAAGGAATGTGGCCATTTCCGTTGTATGTAAGTTCTTCTTCTTCCAGAATCTTGTTTTCTTGATTAGGTGGGTTTCAGGTCGAAATATTCAACTATCCATCAGGTGTGGGCGTCCCGATGTTTTTATGAAATTTCGGGTGCTAATTTCTGGGATCAGGTTTTCTATAAAGTCTAGGTATACAGGAATAATGTTTAAATAATAATTGCTAATCCCTATTTCCTTGGTCTAAATTATCCATCATTAGCCTTTCCATAGAAATTTTTGAGTCCAGCCAAATAATCAATCACCGCACACAGGAAAACTCTCAAATGGTATTCCTAAATGCTCTATTTTCTGTCCGAAGCTCTCCTTATCTACTAGTGTAATTCACATAAAATCTCAAAACCACGCTTTGTATTTCAGCTTTGAATTCTATACATAGTACATTTGTATACTACTTATTTCAGGTTGTGCGGATTGCATTACCCCTTCATGCCCTTTTTTCTTTTAAAAAGTTTAAAAGCATATTTTATAGAATAATATTAGAAAAAATGACGTTTAAAACACTAACAGTTTTCAAGGTAAAACCTCTTTGACTTCAAGTTCCCTTGAAGCCAAAATCTGAGATATGATTCCTCGCACTTCAAAGTTTTGTCACTCTACTCTCTAAATTCTGCACCAGTTATCTATATATATACCAGGTGTCCGAAGAGAATGGCTAAACTAAATTTCAAAACTAAATTAAAAATAAACAAACAAAGATTTTCACTTACGGTTTTTTATGTTCCATAAAGAAAAGATTAAAGTTTCTGTTTACTGAAATGTAAACTAGGTGGCGATACATCCACGTTTTGCAACATTCTTCATGCCATACTGGAGGAAGCAAGAGACAGCTCTAAATTAAACGTGTGGTGTGGTTTACTGCAAGATCGAATTATTGAGTCTTTTTTCTTTCCCGAAGAAACTGTTCGCGCTGACAATTACCTTGATATGCTTAAAATTTTCGCATTTCCTCAAGTAGAGGACTTGCAATCCAATATCATGTTCCAGCAGGATGGGGCACCACCACACTGGAGTTTAGAAGGGCGAAAGATTTTAGATGAAAAGTCCCCCGGCGATGGATGGGAAGAGGAGGTCCAATACCGTGGCCACCTAGATCTCTAGACATAACACCTTTGGACTTCTTATGGGAATACGTGAAAAACATTGCTTACCAATCTCCAAGATCTGACACTGATGAACTAAAAAGTCGAATTACAGCGGTCATTCAGAGTGTTGATCCTGCAATGCTTCATAGAATGTGGCGAGAAATCTCGTATAGATTTGATGTGTTGCGCGCGACTAACGGTGTGCACATTGAAATCGTGGTATAAAGCAATCGTGGAATAAAGCGTTGCAAAAAAACTTTGATATTTTCTTTATTGAACATAAAAAACCGTAAGTCAAAATCTTTGTTTGTTTATTTTTAACTCATTTTTGAAAGTGTAGCCATACTTTTCGGACACCCTATATAACAGTTCCGTAACTGACTCACTGACTGATTGACTGACATACAAAGCACAGACCAAACCGCTGGACCTAAAAGGCTGAAATTTTGCATGGCGATTCTTCTTATAGTGTAGGGGTGCAATAAGAAATTTTTTGACAAATTCTTCTTAGATTTTTTTAAAATTAAACTTTTAAACTGTTTTAGTAACTTTTTTTAAGTTTGCATTGAAAATAATAAATTGAGGGTTATAAAATTTATATAACAAAAAAGATCATAAAAATTCCTATAAAATGAAATCTTTTTCGAATATTTACCTCTATTTTCTAATTTTTGGTGAATTTTTAAAGATTAATTTTTAGAATTTAATTTATTAAATGCTGATCACGTGATTTCTTTTTCTGGTACTTTAAATAAATTTTTAGTCACGTGCATAACAACTAAATAGACAAAAAAAAATTTTTTTCTTCTTGCTAATGCGGCAGACGTTTAGACATTATTTTGTATATAAAAATATCCCTTACTATTTTTTTATAAATATATATATATATATATTTCTAATTCAGTTGTATACATTGATCGTCGTATTTATTATAAATATATATAAATATATATATATATATACAGTGGAATCTCGATCGATCGTTCCCCGAACGATAGTTTCCCCGTATGTATCGTTTATTTCACCCAGTCGTGAATAAATTCCATAGAAAACAAGCAAAAACAGACCGCATGGATCGTTCCTCGATCCATCGTTTTCCCGTAATATTCGTTCAGAATATCGTAGCTTTACATTAATTGATGGGATCGATCGTTTTTTCATAATAACTGAACCTGAAATATAAATGTCTCGATTGAGCTAGAATGACGCTCTAATTAAACAATGAGCAGAATATTTGACATGCACAGTCTCGTATTTTGGTTTTCTCTTGTTTAGCCTGGTTTCGCTTTATTGTAGCATTCCCATTATTTGTACGTCGTTGGTGTTCCTTGATTCTTTAGCTCCTGGAGTACCCCTATTTTCGGCAACTCATTCCAAATTCACCGACTATTCAACATTTCTGTTCTTAATAGCAATGGCTCACAGTCAGCTTTTTTGTTGGTCTTGGGATGGAGGCGCCCTGGTGTTTGGTCTAGTGTGTGAGAAGTTTGTAATTAATGCAGTTCTACACTGATCAATGAGTGTTTCATCCGGAAGCAGAACTTCCTGGTGGTCTTATGTGGGACCCCATCCGGTGCAATGGAATGATTCTAGTTACAAACGATTCACGGCTGGCGCTTCTTTATACTCTCACACAATAACCGATACCGAAAAGAATGCAATTGGCAACACAAAAAAAATATTGTTTACTTGTGGAGAGAAAACCGCCAAAAGACAAACGACGATTAAGTACTTTTATTTGAATAAAAATTCCTGTGTATCTACGTGTGTTTCTTTTTTTATTACTATTATCTTGGATTTCAGTACAACTTTGTAATTTTATCTTCAGTTACAGTACGGATATGTATGCATTTATGTATGTGAGTATTATTTTAGGGATATATTTTAGGGATATCAAACTTTAAGGTATGTTAATACTTTTCTGTATGTTCCCGCATCTATCGTTTTCCAGCATCCATCGTTTATTTCAGTCGGTCCCTTCGAAAACGATAGATCGAGATTCCACTGTATATATATATATATATGTTTATTTTTTTTTGCCTTAATTGCATACATTGACCGTTGTATTTAATTTGAATGTACTCCGCAGCAAAGTGCGGATTTTCAACTAGTTGGAAATAAGCGAGAATCCCAGTTTGAATGTTAGAAAGAATAGTCTGTAAGATATCAAATTAAAATTCTTTTAAAATTAAATGTTTCGTTTATTGAATGCTATACATGCTCTGAAAAAATCATAATAATGATTATTTAGAAGCATATAGGCATGTACTTGTTACTCATCATAAAACAGAGAAAACTATTAAAATAATTTTTTTCACCTCCTTATGCATTTTGACTATCACAACTATAAAGAACGCTACGAAAATAAGAGATTTAAGGTGGTCCAGGACACAAAATTGTTCGAATTTTCGAAAAAACATTTATTGCTTTAAAAATTTGTGTTCTTTTACGCTTAAAATGACGTTTAAATCATGTTTCTATCTTAATTAGAACAGGAAAATTTTTTTTGGGAACATTCTAATAGTAGCCAAGCGTTGTTTAAACCTGTAAGTGCGTTTTTCAACATGATGGTTTTTTCCCGCTTTCCCGTCATTAAATTGTTATAATTCAAGAACCGTTAAAGAAAAATGGTTGAAACTTGAAACATGCTTTTTTCAACTATTTTACTTTAATTTTGATTCAGAAAATTTAAAAAAAATATTTTCTTTTGAAAACAATAAATATAAGTTACATATTTATTTTGTAATTTTTAATATATATATTTTTAATATTTTTGTAAATTATTATTTTAAAAAATGCTGATTTAAAATTAAAACTTTTATATTTCTGTTTCATTAAATGAAAAAATTTTGAAATTCGACAAATAATATTTCGAGTTATAACAATTTAAAATTACCCCACTTTTTAAAATTTTTAAATTTAAAAATTTTTTAAAAACAGTTTGAGAAGTTTTGTGATGTGATTTTGTTTACAAATTACATGGTTAACCATCACAAAAAAATTCAAAATTTTAATTCAATAAACAAATTTTTTTTAAAAATGTGTCCCGGACCCGCTTAATTAAAACAAAAAATCAATTTATCTAAACCCCATGAGTTTAGGGACTAAATTTTCGTATATTGAAAATGCTGAAAATATTTATTTTATGCCTTTGTTTTCATTACACTTAGAATTGGGTACACTTCCATAAGAATAAAATGTATTACGAAATGATTCGCATATAACTATTTTTAGTCATTATGTCCTGCCTTCATATTCAAGTGAAATCTACTACACTGCCCACGATAATGAATTTAGAAATTAATCACTTCAGTTATTTAAAGAGGTCTCTCCACGTACTGCATTATTCACTGTGCTTGATAAAACAGCATTTTGACAGCTTTGACAGCTGGTTGAAATTCTGAAAATACTTAAGTTAACAGGTACTGATATCTTTCAGGCAACACTGATTAAAACTTCGTCGCGAAATCTCAAATTAATTTTAACTTACAGCAGGGGATTATATTAAGTCAGTTTCACTTGTAGTAGTAGAATTGAATTCTTGAAAGCGTTCAGTTTAAGTGAGTAAAATACAGCGATAGATTTCACAATAAACATTCATTAATTTACTTATTATACTTTGTATTGATATACATTATATGCAATAAAGGGCGTAACAAAATTTCATAATTCTAAAAAATAAAATGTATTAAACAAACTCTCTCCCCCCCCCCTCTCTCTCTTTCTCTCTCTCTCTCTCTCTCTCTATCTATATATATATATATATATATATATATATATATATATATATATATATATAAACATATATACATATATACATATATATATATATATACATATATACATATATATATATATATACATATATATATATATATATACATATATATATATATATACATATATATATATATATATATATATATATATATATATATATATATATATATATATATATATATATATATTGTGATGGCGGCGGGCCCTCTGCTTAACCCCCGGTATATTATATATAAAATTTGGTAAAGTTTCTTTTCAGTTTTGAATGTTTACCAGAGGCGAGTTCAGGTAATCAATCAAGAGGCGTGCCAGCTCTCTGGTAAACAGATGACAATCAGGACCGGATGTGCAAATGGTTTGCTGGACGTGTTTCCGGAGGTAAGCAGGGGAACCGGTTTTGGACTGGTGTTCGTCGGTGCAGGAGAGAGCAGCGAGGTGTCGAGACAGGGGAGACAGAGAGGGACAGGGGTCCGGCGTGGATGTCGATTTTGTCTCGGACCAGCGTTGTACGTGTGCAGAGAAGCCACGTGGAGGCGACTGTGATTTGTTTGGCGGAGCGCCTTACAGAGGTGAATTAATTGATTTGGCTGGAGGCCATGCATGCACTGGAGGTGCAAAACTCATATGGCGTTAATGTAAATATGTAAATACGCTAAAGAATAAAGGTGCTTGTTTTACGTTCCTTAATCCAGCGTATTCTCGGTGATTTCTGAGGGAACCGGGTGGCTAGGAATTAGCCATAGTTCGGCGCGCTATCGAAATAGACTGGGCAGTGAAGACGAATTGCCCCAGTATATGATAGCTGGTGGCAGCGGAGGAATTTTACGTATGTGTTTGTGAAATACGTGAGGATCCACGGAGGAGGTGAAGCAGTGGCGGAACTGGCGAGGATAGCCAAGGGAATCCGCCGATGCAAGCAGTCAACTAGGACCTGCGGAAAATACTAGCAGCCGAGAAGTGTAGCCAGACGCAAGTTGTTCAGAAGAAGTGGAACCTGTGCAAGAAAATTCGATCAGCGTGTACAGCTGGATGCGACAGCAGGAAAGGTAAGCTCATTTGAAATCTTCCAAAGAGGTCTGCGCGATAATTGTCGAGGGGCAGTAAATTGTGGGGTTGGAATTAGTGACTGGTTAGAATTAGTCTAATAATTCAGGGGATTTAGAAAGATAATTTCAACGCTTCTTTGAGAAGTCCGAAGGTTAAACCAGTGAAGGTTTAGTGAAAATTTGTTCGAGAAGAACAGGTGTGAAATCCTGATAGAGATCGGGTAAATGTAGTAGTCTTAGTAGACATTAGTAGTTAGTTTTCTAAAAGTGATTTTTGGTTAATCAAAACTTTGTGAGTAAATCCACAGGGAATCTCACGGGCACGTGTTGTGCGGAAAAAAGAAGAAAAGTGTTTTCTTTTGTGTTTAATAAATAGAAAGTGGTTAATGAATTGAATTTGTGCGAGTGTTTGTAGGAAACCGCACAGTGCCTTGGTGCACAGGAAAGTACTCAGTGTGGGACAAAACGCTGAATTGAAATAGTATATTTGTATTAGTGTTATTCTAGAAGTGTATAAGCACGTGTGAAGGTGCATCATACTTGTAATGGTGAAAACAATTTGAGTTTGATTGTTTTATGCTATAATATAATGTTATACATGTGTGTTTCTGTTATATGTTTGATAATATACTGTGATATATGTTCTAGTTATTAGTATGTAATTTGATAGGATTGCTTGTGGTAAATTGTACCAGTTTATGTGTATAAGTGAAAGCTCAAAGGTGACAATATTTAGTGTCGTTATATCTAGTACCTGTCCTATATTTCTGTGTTAAGTAGGGCAAGTGAAATTACATGTGTATTTCTGTGAGCGTATTGAGTGTACGGCATTAGGTTAGAAATAAGATATTGTGATTTCTGTGAATACTGTGGTAAATCTTTTAGTTTGGAAAAATGGAAGTTCTTCTAATTAGACAGACTAAAATTGTTCTTGTGGCTTTGGCCGATAATTTGGACGTTGAGGCGTCGATAAATGATAAAAAAATAGTAATTGTCCGACGAATCATTGGAGCGGAAAATTACAGTGAAGTAGGGACCAAGGCGTGTCTAGAAGGAATTCTAGAACAGAAAGAAAGAGAAGCGAGTAAAATTTGGGAAGAGAAGTGTGAGCAGATGAATAGGGCCTATGAATTAGCTTTGATAAGAAAGAGAGAAAGTTTAGACGTTAGTCAGAAAGCCATAATAGACAATATTTTCGAGGTTTTCGAATCGAATAAAGAATTTTTTGTGAGACATGATAAAGGAATCTTCGAGAGACTAGAATACGACCTAGACTGCGAGGCGAAATATGCTTTAGTTCAATCAACTAGAATTATTAAAGCGAGGGAATTGGAGTACCTGAGGGTAAAATTACAGGCTGTAAATTCCTATAGAGATAGTAGAGGTTTAATAAGGAAGGCCGGAGTCACTCAAATTGAGAAAAGTGCCGAAAGTCAAATCGAGGGGAAAATTTGCGTGAAGCAAAAGGTTGAAGCTCTGGGTAGAGAAAAAAAAGGTGGAGAATGTATTGGGAAATTTCAGCGAGGTGGAAGCTGGGAATTTCGGAAGCGCGAGTACTCGAGGCAAAATTAAAAATAAGGAATTCTGTAGCCAGTTGGTTGCCGGAGATACTTTGAGTAGTTCGAGGGAAGTGCGGGAAAGAAAGGAAACCTTTGTAATTGAGCAAGTAGGCTTAAATTCGGGTGTAGAAAATCGAAGTAAAGTAGATAACTCGCTCTGCAAATTCACGCATGTAGAGACATGTGGGAAAATGAATGTAGATTTGTGTGAAGAAAGTAGACTAGATAAAAGAGAAATATTGTCTGAAAGCGACTCTAACATTTGTGATCTCGAAGTGAGAAAAGTTAGTTTCGTTGAGTCAGCCGATGTTTTAGAGGACTTGAATCCCGCGTTTTATGTTACTGACTGCACATACAGGGGAATGGACCTTTGTCCGAGAGTTCATTCACCAGGTTCTTTACAAGTGGAAGGGACTATAAGTGCGTGTCAGGATTCGATGAATGTAGTCGAAAAAGTTGAGACGAGAGACGGTTTAGAAATTGCTCCCCAGGGATTAGACAATGGCATTCGGGAAAACACGGACCGCGAAAGGGTCGAAAGTTCGTCTAAAATGGATGGTCAGATTTTGACGGAATTTAGGGGAAACCTAAACATTGCAGCGGATGTAGGGAGAACGAGGGTTGCGTTTCCGAGTAGGAACATTTTGAGAGGGAGGTTACCTAAGATTGGGATACTCCATTGTAACGAGTTCAAAGGGAAATTACATCCGGTAGTGATAAGGACTAAACAGCGCCGCGAAAAGGCGAGTGGAATAAAGCGCAAGAAAGCGAAGTTTAAAATGTTTTTTGGCTTGAGCAAAACTAAGGAGAAAGGTCCGTTAGTTAGAGGCAGACCGAATTACGTAAGGCATAGTCAAAGGACGGGACGCCAGGGTTTTGTCAAGTTAAAGAAGAAATTTAAGAGAGGACGACATTCTGTCAAATTCAAAATGAAAATGGGTACGAAATACTCAGAAGGGCAGCCTAGCAATTTCGGGAGACTGATGAAAAACCGAAAGTTGCAAATATTCGCGAGGGCGAAGATTAATAGACAGGATGAATTTAGGGGGTCGTGTGACAGGGTTTCCACGAAAATTCAGCGTAAGCGGGATGCTACGAGGAGGGTTAACTCCAAATTTAAAGAAATCAAGTTTGGGAAAATTTAAATTCTCAGTTGAGATTTTGAGGGTCAAGGGAGAATTTAAATGCTGCGTGAAACAGTGACCCAAAAATGTATGTGTAAGAATTATGTGTATGTTTTTTTTTGTTATGATTTTATACCAGAAAGTTGAATTGAGTAAATTGTAGTGTATAATCTTTTATGTGTTGATTTTTGTGAAACTTAATGTGCATATATGTTGGTAAAACATGACCACATAGTATGAGAATGGATTTAGGCAAATTATGTATAATTCCTTATGTTCAATTAGTATAACGATTATGTTCAATTAGTATAATGATTTTGTTTTGGTGAAAGGTCCTAAGACGCTTTTTGTGTAAGCCGGTGGAAGGCCTCAGAAAGACTGTCATTAATATACCGCAATACAATTTTGTTCTTGTTAGAAAAAGAACCAAACGAGTTAGTTTGTTATGACTCTATGTCAGGAGATGACGTTAAAAACATATAATGAAATTGTGGAATCCTAGTGTAGAAATAAATGTGGGCTCAACTGTGAGTTTCGGTTTCCTGGCCAATCGAGTGGAAAGAGGCCGATTGAGTCGCGCGTTTGGATAGGAGAAATTATGTTCCGTGGGTTACAGGACCAACTGAATGTCGAATAGTTAATGATCTTGTAATGCCGAATGTTTAATGAAATAGTAAGAATTACATAACTAATATTTAGTAAGAAATATAGGTTTAATTTTGTCCACTATATTTGGTAATCGTTATCCACGATGATGTGTTTTGGCTTTAAGAGAAGTTTACAGAGCAATTGTGAAATTTTTAAATGGTTAACGTTGTGATCAATGTATGTTGTGTTAACTGTGTTTCTTTGAGTAATGTTTCTTTGTTTAATGTGTCTTTGAGTGATATTTTGTTTCATGTTATTGCAACTAGTTTAAGATACAGTCGATAATTGAAATATGGTCAAAATTGTGGTAATGTTTGTAATTAAGTAAGATTAGAGTAAGGTATTGTTGTAGTACCTATGCTAAAATATGTTAAATGAAACTGCTTAATGTGTTGGCGGATAGAAGCTAAACGAGTTGTAGGGTACTTTGTTGGCTATGACTGGCCGAAAGGTACGGGTGCTAACGCCCTTAAGTTTATAATTGAACCGAGAAGGTTATCTGCAGATAGAATGGCCTTGAGACTATGTTTTTGTTGTTTTCTGTATGAGATTGTTAAAATAAGTTTTTTAGTGCATTATGAGTATTTTGTTTGTCTTAATCATGTATGAATTTATTATGTGTTTAGCTAATGTAATATCAGTGTAATGATTATCTGCATCTCTTACTGGAAATTGAATTGATGTTTTTCAATCTCGAAAAGTATTCGGAGTGAAGGTTTAGAAATGATGTGTCCCAGACTGAGTGCAGTTTAGGGCATTTTTCGAGGGAAATTTCTAAAGTAGGCGGAAATTGACTCAAGGAAGTTAGGGCTGAAGAAAGCCAAATGGTGTTGACCTCTTTGGAACTGTTTCGTGTGGGCATACCTAAAAGGTCCTACCGAACTTTCCATTAGACTTTTTTATGTATAAAAAAGCCTTTAAAGGGGGGAGGAGCTGTGATGGCGGCGGGCCCTCTGCTTAACCCCCGGTATATTATATATAAAATTTGGTAAAGTTTCTTTTCAGTTTTGAATGTTTACCAGAGGTGAGTTCAGGTAATCAATCAAGAGGCGTGCCAGCTCTCTGGTAAACAGATGACAATCAGGACCGGATGTGCAAATGGTTTGCTGGACGTGTTTCCGGAGGTAAGCAGGGGAACCGGTTTTGGACTGGTGTTCGTCGGTGCAGGAGAGAGCAGCGAGGTGTCGAGACAGGGGAGACAGAGAGGGACAGGGGTCCGGCGTGGATGTCGATTTTGTCTCGGACCAGCGTTGTACGTGTGCAGAGAAGCCACGTGGAGGCGACTGTGATTTGTTTGGCGGAGCACCTTACAGAGGTGAATTAATTGATTTGGCTGGAGGCCATGCATGCACTGGAGGTGCAAAACTCATATGGCGTTAATGTAAATATGTAAATACGCTAAAGAATAAAGGTGCTTGTTTTACGTTCCTTAATCCAGCGTATTCTCGGTGATTTCTGAGGGAACCGGGTGGCTAGGAATTAGCCATAGTTCGGCGCGCTATCGAAATAGACTGGGCAGTGAAGACGAATTGCCCCAGTATATGATAATATATATATATATATATACATATAGACATATATATATATATATATATATATATATATATATATATATATATATATATATATATATATATATATATATATATATATATAAATGACTGGTTCGCTTACAACTGGATGCACTCAGGCAAAAGATTAGAACAGACTTCCTTAGTCTCTGATAAGTGGACAAAATATGACTGAAAAATGCGGCTGTGGTCAGCCGTTATAAGACAGGGTTGCTAGAAAAAGTGCCCCCAATTTTTTTCCCCCTGAAATGCGGAGCCACTTGTCGTTACTAGACATTCGCCCGAATGTGAATTACCGGTTAGACAACGCCTTGCAGACACCAGACCAGTAGTGGTTAACATCGAATGTTGACGGCCGCCTTAACTTACACTGCAAGACTTAGCCATTCATTTAAGGGGGCACCATGTCAGTAGTCAGTACTAACCCCTACAAGCCGGTTCCGTAATTTAGAACCGAGTCAAGCGTCGAGACTAGTACACGTGACCCCGCACCTCCAGAGGTAAATTTGAGAACATGGAGTACATTGCATCCACTACAGAATTTACGAGCACCAGCTACCATTAGTGTACACGGTGTCTAATTTGACATCGACCGGCATCGAACCAGCGACCTTCAGATTACTTGCTCGACGCCTTTGCTAACCGGGCCACCCCGCCCGTCTCCGACAATACTTCAAGAAAAAATAAAACTGCCAAGAATAGGAGGCCAACACCTCATACGCCCACTAATTCAGACGCTCTCACCAAAATAGCAGCAGATCCCCCCCATAGCCCCATCCATAAGTGGTGTCCGTTAGGAAAAAAATAATGTCTTCCAGGTTCGAACCGACGGGCAGATGTCCGAACCACCAAACAATGAGACAGACTCCCCCGGTGACGTTCGAGAAATCGGGAGCTCACCGTAAAAATGGGAAGATGGACCGCAAGGCATTTAAAAAAATATATAAAGCAAAGAAAAGTCGTCACAACACATATATATGGGGTACCTCTATTTATAAATATTGAGTCCTTTTGATTCATTTGCTCATATTATTGCTACTAGGGATGATGCATGTGTAAATTACATTTTTTTTGTTGTGTTCTATTTGGCCTATCCCACGTATTATACTAGATGATTGAATTTCGTTAGAATCAGTGTGGTCATTATTTAAGACAGATGAGATGATTTCGCAAAACAAGACAAAAAAAATGTTTTATACGGTTACTCACTTCCCATATAAGTTATCTTACAAGTGATTTTTCTCATTAAATTGGAGTTTTTAAGAAACCAACGACTTCTTTTTCTTAACACCTCAAGAAAATGAGTCGGCACCTATTTTCTTTGTTTTCGAAAACTTTATGTTGTTGCTGTTGTTTCTAATACGCCCTGGCGGGATTCGTATTTCGGACCAGGTCCAAATAGGCCTGAGGGGTGCGGCTCCGGTTTTATAATGGCCCCACAAGGGTCGGAATCCGATTTAGCCAGGTGCCACCTCAATATTGACCGAGCACCGCGGGGCAGATATTAGGGGAGATCGTAGCCTCTCCCTCCCCTCTCTGACTTCATAGAGGAGTTTACGGTCTTCGGATTTAACGTGCTTATATCCGGCCTAGACACGGAGATATTTAATGGCTCTTGTCGGGATTCTATCCGAGCACCCTCAGCACCGAAATCCGACGTGTTACCACTACGCTACCTCGAGCCCACTTAATGTTGTCATCCTAGAATACTTCATTTTGGTTAAGGATTAACTTGGTATAGTTAAAACCTTCAAAATCTAGTGTTTTTATGGATTGTCACCGTTTTGTGTGTGGTCTATCGAAATTTTCTTAATAAGAAATAGATTTTGATTTATCTTTACCAAAAAAATTATTTTTTGTAATTTATTCATAGAATTTCTAATCAATACATTTTCAATAGTTGTTAATTTAAAAGTGTAATAATTTAAATTTAGAAACGTATATAAGAAAATAGGGGATGCTGTTTAACTTCTTGAATAGCCTGTAAATTAACGAAGGCTAAAATTGATGAACAGAGCTGAAATGTTACGCAAAAGAAAATAAACATTTACTCCAGAAAATATTAACAAAATGTGAAATAAAACATTTTTCCTGACGCAAAACACATTAACGAATGAAGTAAAAAGGTACGATATTTTCATTCTCTCTAAAGTTTAGTAGAGAAAGTGCAACATCCCTCTAGAACTTTTTCGTCTCTTTCCAAACTCGCAAATTGAGGAAAAAAATAAAATATGTTTTTCGAACTTAGTAATAATATCAATACTTTACGAGAGAATTAATTCGATTTTCACGCCTGGGGTCAACGTTTGAGAGGGTTGAAGCTATTTTACGGCTTATTGAATCTAATATTAAAAGTGGAATGTTATTTTAATATTGTACAGGCTCTGGTGTGAGGGGGAAATGATATTTCACGATTAAACATCTGAGACCGTTCCAATAACAGTTACATAAAGTGTTCTATGAATTTAATCTTGAATTTGCGCTGGAGAGGGTACTCTGAGTATTTATACGTATTAGTAAAAATCATTAAAACAACGAATTTTTAAATTTGTAATTTTGACCTTAACTTTAGTATAAATGATGTCATTTTTACACTGGAAAATAATTTAGAACTAATTACGCACATTATACATTTGATAAGAATTTAGATTTTTAAAAATACATTATTGCTGAATGTTTGTTTTCCCGCAAGTATGAGATTGAAGCGGGAAGCAAACTTGCAAGGATTTACATATTATGTATGAGATAACTTCAAACCACATCGGAAGATTGGTCGAGTTCTTTGAATTTAGAATCTAAACGAATGTAAGAATTATTTTCAACTATTTGAATGCTGCAAGGTAAAATCAACTTTGATAATGGGCACATCTGTTTCTAATGAATCAAAAATTACGATAATAGTTGTATAAAGCGGAGGAAGCAGTCAAAACGCTCATACGGTACCAAATCCAAATGTTATTCCTGACGTTGACATTGCTTCCATTAGTCAAATATAATCTGGGTAACGGGAACCACTAGGTTTTTGTAACGAATGCAGATAATATAAAGAGAACTGTATGTCAACTCTGTGGGGGAATGTCCTTTTTACCATGATTTTATTAACTTGCTTTCTTGTTTGTGTGTGTGTTTGTGGGTGTGTTTGTCTGGTACAAATCTTGCAATCGATTTTTAACTAACTTCCCGACTAGCTAGACATTTTAGAATAGCTCAGAACACGATGACAATGCATTATTTTAATACTTTTAGCCATCTTTATTCCATATTTTAAAATCCATTACGTAAAAATACGAGAAGCGTCGGAGGTCAAAATACAACTGCGCTACAGGCGCTATCTATTAACGAAATAGTGAACCAAGCATATTACATTTTCATTACAATGGGATAATTTTCATTTATGCCCACATGCTCGATTCAACAGAAAATTTAAAAACATGGTATATAAAAAGTCTTTTTATCTTGAAATTATTATAGTAATGATTCTGGCCCAGATGAGCTGCCACTCAGAAACGATATTGAGGTGGAAGAGACTCATGTAATTTAAGAGGATGTTCCCACTCTGAGATATCGTCCAGTTCTTGTTCACTTTGCACCACAGTAGACAATGGCCCCGATGGCCAGGTGTTACCAGTACACAGGGTACAGGCCGCTGGGCAAACAGTCCACCCCGGTTAAGTCGACTGTCCAGTGCGAACCGTAAAACCTGGCGAAAGGAACTTATATGCAGCTGCTTTGCAACGGCAGTCACTGTCTGCTGACGATCTATTTTAGATTGTACAACGATAAAGCCGGCCGTTCAGTGGCCGATGTTTTCTGCGGCTGACCATTCCCGTCCCTTATCACAACTGTACCTGTCGTTTGGAGCTCCCTCCATGGCACGACTCGACAATAGGAGTGACACTGAACGCGACGGCAACATTCCCCAACTACGCTCTTCTACCAGCTGATTCTACCATGTAAAATCGATTAAATTTGTTCTGGTGGCCATTCCGGGGTTCTGGAATACGGGAGTAGAATGAAAGACTCGCTGAACGTCGGTCACAATCGTACGCAAAATTCAAAAGTTCTACAACCATTGCTTCAATTGTTTATTCGCTCTGACGCCACCTCTGAGATCAGGATTCTAAATTTTGAATATATGCCAGCTTTCTACTGAATATCCTCGGTTCAGCAATTCCTCACAAGTTGTTTCGTTTAATTTTTGGTTTGCAACCTTTAAAAATAAATGTGCTCCCTAAGTGTTCCACGCTAGTGTAGTAAGCATATCATTTAAAGGGTATCTGTTTAAAGGTTTTCCTAATCAGAATGATTTCATAATTGATAATTTAATTTTTTGTGCTTATGTACATTAATAAATTGTTTATTACGGAATTAAAATGCATTTATTTTTGGAATACTTTATAATAAATTCTAACTATATTTTCTTTTTATCCAAATAATTGAAGTTTTGATATTGATAAACGTTCGTGTCCAAAACAAATGTAATATACATCTTTTGTAAAATATTCGTCCAATTATTGCATTCGGAGTACTCTATCTTTATCGGTGAGTAAATAACACTACTTTCTTATTTACGCATAAACATAAAGATAAAAACAGGAGTAGATAACATCTTAAATCTAAAAACAAAAGCTATGTGAAGCTGTAAGGCCAATTATATCAAAATATGAAACACTTAACTTGCAATAAAATATCAACGGTTAAACTACAGCTGTAAATAAATCTCAGTTTATAATGCAATGAAACCAACACAATTTCTTTCATTTAAGCTCTAACTAGAAATTGTGGCCAGGATATGGTTGGCATTAATTTTGTCTCATGAATGTGAAATGGGCAGAAGTGGATGTCGTTTAGGCTGATAATTAAAATAAATGGTTGGTGTACTCTAAATTCGGTTTCAGAGTTTCGTGAGAAATCGTGATTATAATCTGTGAAAAATAGATTCCTGCGGACTCCTCTATTACGGTTGTGCTTTCAGAGTTTCATTTATACTGGTACATTATAAATTTATTTCATGTCATGATTATATGTTCCAACTTAAGAGTGGAATAAAACTGATTTAATAGTTACTAAGTTAATCAAAACTACAGGTAAAACTCCGGTTCAATGCTTTTCGATTTCACTAATTTCCCCTGCTCATAAAATGAATCTTATTAAGGTTTTATTAGTTGGCTTTTATAGAAAGCTTACGTCTTCATGTAAAATTCTGAATCACATTTAAAAAAATTCTAAAATGTAAAACTTGAAAAATTTTGTGTATAATCAATGAAAAAAAGATTTAATCTTTATTTGTGTTTTCTTAGCAATGATTGAAATAGTAAGTTTTACATTATAATTTAAGTCCATGATTATCAGAAGATGAAATCTGCGGTGGACGGTAAAACAATGATGTTCTCAACTGGTTTTGAGTACTGTAGTCTTCAAGAAGCTTCTTTATAGAGGAATGAAAAACTTCAATTCTGATAGACTTTGTATCCCCGCTTAAGTACGATTACCACTTTTACATTAAAAAAGTAAATAAAGGAAAAACAAAAAAGATAGCATTATCTCTGCAAAAGATTTACCCGTGCATATACATTTATATTCAACTAGCTGAAAACACGCACTTCGCTATCGAGTACATTCAAATTAAATACAATGGTCAATGTATGCAATTAATGCCAAAAAAATTATGTAAAAAAAGCAAAAAATATATTTATAAAAAAATCGTATGCGATATTTTTATACAAAATAATGAAGAAGAAAATATTCAAATTAAATCTAATAGGACATACTAAAGAACATATTACAGTTAATATGGTACAGTTTGAGGAACATATCTTTTACTGTATTTTAATATTTTCAATGTCCAATATTTTATATGTCCAATCGTCTGCCGCATTAGCAAGGGAAAAAGTATTTTTTTGGCTATTCCATTGCTATGGACGTGACGATAATTTTATTTAAAGTACCAGAAAGAAAAATCACGTGATCAGCATTTAATAAATTGAATTCTAAACTTTAATCTTTAAAAATTCCGCAAAAATAAGAAAATGGAGGTAAAGATTCGACAATGATTTCATTTTAAAGGAATTTTTATGACCTTTCTCTTGATATAAATTTCATAACCCTCAAATTATTATTTTAAATGCAAACGTAAAAAAAGTTACTAAAACAGCTTAAAAATTTTATTTTAAAAAATCTAAGAATAATTTTTCAAAAATCTTTCTTAGTGCACCCATACACTATAAGAAGAATCGCCATGCAAAATTTCAGCTCTTTAGGTCCAGCGGTTTGGTCTATGCGTTCTATGTCAGTAAGTCAATCAGTCTGTCAGTGAGTCAGTCAGTTACGGAACTGTTTTATATATATAGATCGAGATGGGAGAAAACTGAAATAAAACTATGTGTGCTAATAGGTTGTTAATATGCACATGATGAAAGGTTCGCATGTCCATTATTATAAGGGCTGATACTTCAAAAAGGAAATATAAGTCTAACTTTTTTGATCAGTTTCCAGTTAATGTTACTGTCATCCAAAAAGGTGGTGATCTCGTCCTCTGGTCTGGTCTCGTCCTCTGGTTCACCAATTCACATGGTTAAGCTGGAGACAAAACCCATTCGTTAAACTCATCACCTTCTTGTACCTCATTTTCCAGACCTTACTTTCCTCAAGAAACTCCGACTATTTTTCCTTGTTCACTGTTGAACACAATGACTTATTAAACAGATATTCCGCTACTGAAAGGCACAGGATATAATGTGTTATATCAAAAGCTCTGTTAAGCAATCCATCTTGGTTCTGAGTTCTGACTGTCAGCAATTAGGTAAACTGACGATCGTCTGCTGACGAGGTCTGGACCTCAATAGTTGTCTCAAAACGTCCGGTTTTAGTAGATGGCCATAGGTGTTTATCTGAGATCTAGTTTGCTTTTCTTTCTGTTTTATTTGTTTGATGCCCAATACTCTGTAAATTGCTTACGTTGAAATCCTTGAGAGTGCCTTCCTTTTTCTGAGGCCCGTATCACCGTTTCGAGAGAAAATGACCAGTCTTTTAAAGGATCTCAAAACCTTTTCTTTTCCCCATTTCCTTATTCTTTTCTCCATTATTCAAGCTAAAAGTCATTTGATAACCTCTGCTTGCCCATCTGATATCTTTTAATAAATAAATAAAACTAGCAATGGAGTAAGTATTTAAATTCAAGATGTTCATGGTGTACATTCCACTTTGATTTGATATTTAAAAAGATGAAAAAACGAAAATTCTAACAAGGGTGTTCCAAATTTCACATCTTATTCCCAAGGGTGCTGCAAACGTAAGACGATTGGGAATCCCTGATCTAGGAGTTTAAGTGCAGCTGTGTCAAGGTGGTTGGAGGGGTCGCATACCACATCACTATAAATAAAGTTTCAAAAGAGCAATGGGCATCTGGTGAAGTTGCAGTACCCTTTTCATTTTCTTCATAACAATAATCCTATGAAACTATCCGAAAACTGCTACGAGAGTGTACACACGTGTAGATTCTTAAAATCAATGCAAAATATCAAAATGGGGACTAACTTGTAGGATACTTGCCCACGAAAATGGCGAAGGTAATGACATAGACATTCTGGTCATTTTACAGACTGCTTTAAAATTAGTCTTTTTATTTGAAGGAAAAAAAAACCCAGTTATTTTCAAATCTAGAGAAATCCTCATAATTTGTGATTACCTGAATGTTAATTCATTAATGAATGTCAGCATAAGAGTACTACTAATTGACGTGTAAAAAATTGCGCTCAGTATTTTATGACTTACTTAGTTTTTTTACCATTTTTTATTAACTTTGCTTTCTTGTTTGTGTGTGTGTTTGTGTGCTTGTCCAGTACAAATCTTGCAATCGATTTTTAAATAACTCCCCGACTATTGAACAGCTAGACATTTGAAACTTTTAGAATAGCTCAGAACACGATGACAATGTATATTTTTAATACTTTTAGCCATCTTTAAGCAGATTTTACCATGTTTTTATTATTTTCAGTCAATTTTCTTTTGTAGACTGGTGCAGCCATCTGTCGGCCGGGAAGGGAACGAAAAGTTAAATGCAAGTTAACTTCCAATTAACTTCATTTTCTTTCAAGTTGATGGGATAATTCATCAAAAAAATTTTTTAAAAAGTGTTTATTAATACATAGAATTGTCAAATTTATATGATTCAACAGAAAATTTAAAGCATGGTATATAAAAATTTCTTTTTTTATCTTGTAATTATTAAGAGTTGGGATACTTAGAAATGGACAAAATGCCAGAAAATCACAAGCTAGTTTTTTCTGGGTACTTTCTACATTGAAAAATCAAATCAATGCTTATAAAAGAAGCGGATTTTTTTAAAAATATATACTTTTGCAGGAGTGGCAAAACTTTGCTATTACGAAGCAATTTAAGAAAGTTAAACGGAACATCCTTGAATTAGAATCGAAACAACTTTTCTCAAAAAGGTCGCGAAAATGCTTTTCAAAGCAATCTACATTTTTTTATGCGCGTGTACACGAGAGAAAAAGTCTCAAAAGTGCTGACATCCGCCAAATTCGTGAACGTAATGTGTTTTTAAATGCGATGAAGAAATTTCCGCCAAAACTCGCAAATCACTTTAATGTTTCTCGGTGATATTAAAAAAAATTGCTGCAGTTTTCTGTTAGACAGGTCTGGAAAAAGAAAGAAAGAAAGGGAGGCTTCGCGTAGCACTGTTTGTTATAGGGAACTGTCGTTTTACATTCTGTAAAGTTTAAAAGCATCTTAACGAATAAAATATTAAAAATATTTCTTACATTTGTGTATAAAAGTTTATGACTATATTAAAGATTCTAAGTTATGTTCACCATTTTCATTGTACAGAAGGTCCTTCGCACTTTATGGAAATGATTTTGATAGTTAAGTTTTATATATAAATGCCCCATTTTTTGCGGCTATTTGCTTCTATCTGATTGCCATGGTTCTTGACTGTAGCTCTAGTTCGAATGAAATGTTTCCCTGAAAGTAAACTTTTTCTTAGAACTGTCATGCCAATTTTACCCCATTCATCTTGGACTGTTTCCCAAAGTCCGTTCAGTGTCCGTTTTCCTAAGGATCGTTTTAATAAACTGAAAGCGGAAGTCTATTGGAGAAGCGTCACGTGATTTTATAGGTAATTCATTAAATGGGATATACTCTATTCCTGTCTCTGATTCTTTCATTACTAAATAAGCGGCAGATGATTTAGACGTGTGACTAGAGGCCTTGTCCATAAGAAGCTTAACTTTATCAATGTCCTTTCCAGAAGAAACCTGAAATGGATACATAACTTTATTCTAATCTATAATAAGAGTATTTGTTACCAATTTTGTAATATTTCGTTAAAAATTATGTGACACAAAGAGCATATCAAAGACTTGCAAATCAGGAATTTACTCATTTTGATAAAAAGCCATTTAAAATATTATTTTTCACCTACCTTTAATATTTACTTTTCTAAAGTCACCAAGTTTTCATTTTACTTTTCATTATACACTTTAAATGCATTTCATTCCAATATTTACATATTTTTAAAATATTAATACAGCCAAAAAAAATTCCAATTTCTGTTCGATTTTTGGTAATTTGAAAGTCCACCATCCCCTAAAGACATCCATTTTTGAGAATTTAGGAATTTCTCCTGAGGCATTTAGTTTTCCTTGGCAAACCGATTTGATTCGCTGCTCCTTCATGGGCGAAATGTTTTCAGACTTATCAAATATTCAGGTAAACAACATCATCGGCCGTCATTAAGTACCGCTAGAAAGTTTTGCATGAATTTCGAAAACTTTACGGAAATAATCTGCATTGATTTTAAGTGAATATCTTTGACAGCATTTGCATCACTGGCATATCTGTTCGGTTAGGCTTTATTGACATTCCATTTCCTTTACCCATCTCTGAAAATCAAACTCATTCCCACGATTTTGACTTCCGAATCGTACCCATATTTTTAACCATGTTTTTATTAACTCGCTTTCTTGTTTGTGTGTGTTTTTTTGTCCAGTACATATCTTGCAATCGATTTTTAACTAACTTCCCGACTAGCTAGACATTTGAAACTTTTACAATAGCTCAGAACACGATGACAATGCCTTATTTTAATACTTTTATCCATATTTAAGCAGCATTGAATTCATTTACAGTTAATTTTGTTTTGTAGACTGGTGCAGCCATCTATCGCCCGGGACGGGAACGAAAAGTTAAACGCGAGTTAACTTCCAATTAACTTCATTTTCTTTCAAGAGGATGGGATAATTCATCAAAAAAATTTTTAAATGTATTTATTAATACATAGAATTGTCAAGTTTATATGATTCAACAGAAAATTTAAAAACATGGTATATTAAAAGTTCTTTTTATCTTGTAATTATTTAAGATATGGCTCATCAAGATTTCAAAACGATTAGCATTATAAAAGTGCATCCATTTTAAAACTGTCGATTTAAAATCTCCATTGCTGCAACTCATCTCTTACGAATATCTGAATTCATCACTTATGTTAATGGTCATGAAGAAAACTGTTTCTTAAATTCTATAGTAAAGTCTTATAGACTGAGTCAAAAAGTTTATTTAACCATCTTATCTTCAGGGGAGGGGGGAGTTGTTGTGTACCTAAAACTGGTATACATATTTTAACCCATTAACCGCTGGTGTTGCGTTGACGCAACGGTCAAAATAAATGTGTATAAAAATTTAGCTATCAAATGAATTTTATGTTAACAGTAGTTTTTGAGTAGGGTTAATAATCGAATTGAAAACTATTTGCCTTCAACTGTTCTTTTAATTAATTAACGAGTTCCAAACTTAGACAGATAGTTAAGCATTTTTGAACGAGAACTTTCTCCCGGTTTTTTTCACAGAAGAAATATAGGGAGACAAACGTGAGATTTAGGGGTGATTTATTTTTAGTTAAGGTCAAAGTTTATCAGAACATTCCATCAATCGGTTGATTTTGTTTGGGTGGGGGAGGAAGAAAAAACAGGTGTTGCGTTGGCGCAACGTCAGCGGGAAAAGGGTATTCACATGTGTCGCTCGACTCCGTAGAACTTTCCCCCGTTCTGTGGTTACAGAAATGCCTAAAACTAGATACTTTACGTTTAAAGAAGTTCTTCAAAGAATTTTCGACGAAGATTCAGATAATGATGACGAGAATTAAACTGATATTGTTGTTATTCAACCAGAGACAGCAGAGGCTAGTGATGCAGAAGAAGGAAATGATAATATTTTGAATAGTGACAATGATGATTTACCATGCGATACTGCTGTAGAAATTGAAGTGTGAGTAAAAAAGAAGTTTCTGCCTCCTAAAAGCAGTACAGGTTTTTCGAAAAAAATTAAAAAACAAAAACTGAAGATTTAAAATGGATAAAGAAGGGACCATTGAATATGTCTCAGCCGAAAAATGAAGAAAAAGATCAAATCGGAACTATGTAAAGTATAATACAAGATAAAACTAGTGCAGAGATTTTTGATCTTCTGTTTGGCTCAGAGGTTTATTCCCTTCTCGTCGAATAGACAAACTCATGTGCCCAACAAAAGAATCACCCCCATTTTTTTGCATCTGAAGACTACATGAGACGGTTCATTGGAATATTGTTGCCGACGGGATATTATTCTTTACCTCAGGAAGAAATTTACTGATCTCTTGATAAGGACATTCAGCATGCAAAAGCCATTACGTGGAGAACGTGGACATTTTATTGTCAAGTCCGAAGACAGCAGAAGACTGCGTAGTAAACAATGCCATAGCCAGACAATTTATCCATGCAAAGTTTGTCACGTTACTCTACATCGTGATTGTAGTGAAGCTTTTCGTGATAGAAACTGTTTTCTGGATATAATAAGTAATTTTGTAAAGGAAAAATAAGTTAAATCTTTATAATAAATAAATTATCTGTAAAGTGATCATTATCTTTCTAAAGTGTAACAAAGTTAAAAAAAAATTCCCAGTGCTCAAATCAAAGAAAACCCTGCAGAAGTTCAGTTGAACTCACTTAATGTCAATACTCTTATTCCGCTGACGTTGAGCGAACGCAACACTCGATTTTTCGAAAGTTAAGACCAGTTTTGTTATTTTACCCATAAATTAATGTTGTATATGTTCAAATGAATAGCCAATATTATTTGTATAAAAAAAAATTCACCCCCTTATAGTTTTGGCGGTTAATGGGTTGAATTTAAGTTTTCCTTCCATGTATTTTATCTCTATTTACTTTATAAAAACTAGGGAAAATAAAAAAAAGTTTACAGTCATCTTGAATAATTTTTATGTGTGGTTAACTCATAAAACATTTTAAAGGATTGCATATTTTGATTGAAATTTTAAAATAATGTAAACAAAGCCCAACATTGTAGCCTGGACGATAACATCTGGTTCCCTTCTTCACCTTTTTACATATTTGGTTCCGTTTAGAACAACAAATCCGATTTTGCTTTTTCGCGTTTGTTTTTGATAAAAGGGCGGCATCTGCTCATTTGTATGTCTTTTATTAAAACGTAATGGATTGGGTATCGATACTGGTCTTCCTCATTTTGATGCTAATTCGGGTGAGTGGTACATTTATTTCATTGTACTGTAAAGTACAGCAATAAACAGATTCGGATACTATTACAAAACTTCAACTGTAATCAATTTTTAATGAATAACAATGAATAAACAATTGTCGATCTTTAAAGGAATTTTAATCTCAAGTATGTCTTTTATAATAACACACCCTAACATAACGTGTATATGACATAACATGTCTATGACATCTATGTAACATAACATGAATCCTGGAGTCAACTGATTCTGTAAAACATTTATGAATCAACCAATAGTGAACGTTATACGGTTTGCTGATTTTTCTGATCGTATCTTGCCACCTACTTGTACGTTATACCGGTTGGCGGCGGTGGGTGAGTGGTTTGCGTGCATATAGTATACGTTCGTATGCGTAAAGTGGTTGAGATAATTCTTTTCCAAACAGCTCGAACTTTTTACTTTGAAAAGCAATGTGGAAAGATTGTTACTTAAAGGTGTGATGACTAAGGGATGAAAATGGTAAATTATTCGTTAACTCGAATTTTCTAGAGAAGTGGAAAACGCCACTGTACGAGAAACCACTCCTGAAGTTTCCACCAAATAGTAGTGAAAACATTTTGGGTTAGAAAATCCTTAATATATATGTTGTTGTAGCTCATGCCCCCTTGCTGGGGTATTCCAGACCACCTACATATAAGCTTGCGGGCTGAGGAGTGCTGCTCTGGTGTACAATGGTACCACAAGGGTCGGAGTCCGACTTTATCAAGGTTCTACTTCAGTTTTAACCGAGCACCCCCATGAGCGACATCAAAGGGGATCGTACATTCTGCCACCCTCCCTGACATCATAGCACTTTCCGATTTACGGATTCAACGTGCCCGTGTCCGGCCTAGACAGGAAGGTATTTAATAGACCTTTTCGGAATTCGAATCGGCCAAACACGATGGTGAAAGTCGACGCGCTACCACTAGGCTACATCGGGCCCTGAAATATATGTTTAGTAAATAAATGAAAATTTAAATTTAATCACGAATAAGGTTAGCTTCTGAATTTTTAAAGGTTAATATTTCATGGTTTATCTAATCCTCTCTTTAAGATGATTAAGAATTTATACGCTTTCTCTCACTCTTAGTGGGGGATGTAACCTATCTAATGGTAGCAAAATATTATTACTTCCTGACCCACTGAACAAAAGGACTTGAATAACAATTTTTCCTAGATGTGAATAGCACCTTATTTTCCTTTACCGTATCACTTGGATGTAAATAAAACCTTCGACCATCTCATAAGCTGATTAGGGAATGTCGTTTGCTATCATACAGAGTGCACTGGAATTCACTAAAAGTAAAAATTTTATGTAGGTTGATTTTCCTGTTTGTATACACTGGATACATAATTTTCCCATCAGATAAAAGAATGCATCTGAGAAAAAGTCAAAAGTAAAGTCCCAAATTGGATACGGAAAAATATTGACCACTTTTATCCGGGCTATGCCAAAAGAATCGACTACCGTAAGATGAGGTTACTTTGTGACGTATTTTAAGTATTTTCCTGTGTCCGCCTATCAGTTTTAAAAGCAACCCAAAACGAACAATTGCAAAACATTGGTATATCCTTTCCTTACGTAGTATTGTATTGCGCTAACCGGGATTTTTAATTACCATTGAGAAATTAAAGTTAAAATGTGTCACAATTGAGAAATTAAAGTTCAAATGTTCCACCGCCGAGTGGGGCTACTTTGTGACATTTGTGTTTTCGCCTCGAAATCCAAGAGCAAAAATTACTTGACACAAACTTGACACAAAGTACCCAGGGCAGCCATCAGTTCTTTAAGTAGATGAGGAAATTCATCTTTCGGCACATTCTGCTCTAGTTTTTTTCAGATAGTCAATACTTCTTTCTCGCCAGTGATATTTTAGAGGACGAAAAAATGCACCATCGAGGGGCTGGAGGAGGTGGGTTGACTTTGGGGGTTATTTTGTGACAGTGTCAATGTTTCACAAAGTAACCCCGTCACCTTTCAATATTTAGGTTATGTTCTCATATCTCTCGGAAATATCACTACACAAAAGTTATGTTGCTCCACAATGTAACCAACATGTTGACAATAAAAACTAATTATACCTGTGGTAATTGGTTGTATAAGGTGTTAGCTTTCAGTATACAAAGTTTCTGAAGTTTGAGACAATAGCTTAATAACAGGTTTGAATAATACACTGGCCAGCGAAGACAAATGGCACGCAGAACATGCGGGTACTGGCCATTAGATGTCTCTGTATGTGCAACAAGCTGTTGGCGCTGTTCTTTGCCTTTCCGGTATTACGGGCGCGGCGCATGTTCCGAAATACGAAAAACTTACTATGTGACACAAAGTTACCCCTGCAGTCACAAAGTATCACCCCATCTTACGGTACTGAATTTCCTTGGATATGAAGACCATTTGATAAAACGTCCCATAAGTACCAAGTTAAGACAAAATGAATGGTTTTATCGGTAAAATTAAAAAAAAGAATTATTATACTTACATGGTCAAACATAAGAGCAACCATCTATGTTTATGAATAAATGCAAATAAGCAAGCAAATATGCAAACTTAAGCTGCCGAATCCAACATCATTTTATACATGACCACTAGATTCCGGGAAATTTAAGTTTGCTTAGCAGCTTTGCTTTCTTTACTCTATTTACCCGTTTAAAAGCTGTGAAAGCCTCAGATATTTGATGTGTGACTCATGTGAGAAGAGGAAGTGTGAATGAATAACACAAAAACGATAGAACTACAAAAATATACTGCATGGTAAAACTAAAATTAAAAGGGAACATTCTTACTTCCGCACTGTAAAATCCTGGAATATTTTAAAATTTTTATTCCGGTGCTTCAAATAAGCAGAGAGTGCAGAAAGAAACGCAAAGACTCGGCTACTAAAATTAAGCTGATAATTTATTTTTGCTGCTGATCGATCTTTCACAAAAATTACTCTTTGAAATGCACAGTAACTACTTTTTCTTTTAAGCATTTCATTTCTTCTGTTTCTTTTGTTTTCCTGCTTAACATAAATAATTTATGAGGTTGTGACATCCGACAAGATAGCAACGAAATAGATTGAGGCTCTCGGAACTTTTCCTTCGCAGATTGTATGTCGTAGCTTGTCATTTCCTGACTTAGGGAACCTCTCATTTACGTCTTTGTGGGGATTTATTCAATAGGAATGCTTAAAGTTCTTGGAAAGAACTTACTGTACCTTAGATAAATATCTGTGAATGCTTAAATATCTACATTATATGTCATTATAATGTTAAATATAATTTAACTAGCTGAAAACCCGCGCTTCGCTACGGAGTACATTCAAATTAAATACAACAGTCAATGTAAGCAATTAATGTGAAAAAATTATATATATATATATATATATATATATATATATATATATATGCATATATATATGCATATATATATATATATATATATATATATATATATATGTATATATATATATATATATATATGTATATATATATATATATATATATATATATATATATATATATATATATATATATATATATATATATATATATATGTATATATATATATATATATATATATATATATATATATATATATATATATATATATATATATATATATATATATATATATATATATATATATATATATATATATATATATATATATATATATATATGCATATATATATATATATATATATATATATGTATATGCATATATATATATATATATATATATATATGCATATATATATATATATATGTATATATATATATATATATATATATATATATATATATATATATATATATGCATATATTTATATATATATATATATATATATATATATATATATATATATATATATATATATGCATATATATATATATATATATATATATATATATATATGCATATATATATATATATATATATATGTATATGCATATATATATATATATATATATATATATATATATATATATATATATATTCAAATTAAGTATAATAGGGCATACTAAAGAAAATAGTACAGTTAATATAGTACAGTTTGAGGAACATATCTTATACTGTATTTTAATATTTTTTTGAATAATGTCCAATCGTCTGTAGAATTAGCAAGAGAAGAAGAATATTTTTTTTGACTATTTAGTTGTTATGCAGGTGACGATAAATTTATTTAAAGTACCAGAAAAAGAAATCACGTGATCGGCATTTAATAAATTATATTCTAAAAATTAACCTTTAAAAATTCCCCAAAAATCAGAAAATGGAGGTAAAGATTCGAAAAAGTTTTCCTTTTAAAGGTATTTTTATGATATTTCTCGTGATATAAATTGTATAACCCTCAAATTATTATTTTAAATGCAAACTTATAAATGTTACAAAAACAGCTTAAAAATTTAATTTAAAAATATCTAAGAAGAATTTTTCCAAAATCTTTCTTGGTGCACCCCTACACCATAAGAAGAATCGCCATGCAAAATTTCAGCCCTTTAGGTCCAGCGGTTTGGTCTATGTGTATGTCAGTTAGTGAGTCAGTCAGTTACGGAACTGTTTTATATATATAGATAGGATATGATAGTAACGGACATCGAAGTTTGAAATCTTAAAAAAAAGTATTACAAGTAATTTAAAGAAAGATCGTTCTCAGATGATGTATATTACAATTTAAAAATATTTTCTTGTGCACAATTACGTTCAAAATTTACCCTGAGCTAGGAGCTTTTACTCTTGTGTTTTTAGCAAGAAAATTCATTAAAAAAAAATCACTAGATAGGATTAAGATTCTATTCTATTTCCTTCGAAGTATGTCTATTAGTAGTATGTATATTTTCTCGTCCTAACCTTTTTGCAAAATTTTTCATATTCAGTATAATGTATTTTAATGGTTAAATGTGTTTTTTGAAAATTAACATTTATGATCACTTATCTTATTTTAGGCTTAATTTATGTTTTTTAAAATTTCTAATGGCGAGTTACAAGACTATATAAAAATAAGAACAAGAAGAAACAAACAGAAGGGTACTAAAACACCCAGTCTTAATATAAATTATTAGATTTATGTCAAAACCTCGTTTGGGAAAGCGCCATAGTTTCTATGTTCTCCTAAAATTAAAAATTATAAAAAATTATAAAACTATTATATATTATTAAATTACAACAGGAATTTCAAATTAAATAAAACCGTAATATAACTCGGTAAAAACCGTTACCGAGAAACCGTAACTTTAACTAAGAAACCATAGGACAACTTTAGCAAAAATTTATTTTGGAAAGAACAACAAAGTTTGAAGTTAGTCGGCTAAACATTTTTTAACTTTTGAATGGCACATATTTGATTGAAAAAGCAATGTATCTTTTAAAAGCATTTCAAAAACTGTGAAGCGTTTGAAAAAAATCTGAAACAGTGCCATAGTCTTTAGTTTTGAATCTCAAATTTATAAACTTCCAGTTAAGTTATCATTGTTGTCACAACCGTCACAAACCTATCGTGAAAACCCCATACCATTTCTTCTTGAATGTTAAAGGAAAAATAAAATAACAAAATATCAAAATCGGAAAATCAACATAATAAAATCCTCGTTCTCTAATTCTTGAACTCAAAATCACTGATGATGAGATCATAATCCAGCATAATAAGATATGACAGAATGCAGCATAAAAATGCTACTGCACAAAAGGTTACTTCTTGGCAAGTAACTAATTACCCAGTGAACTGTCGTAATAGGGAAATGAAATTACCAACTATTCAAAAAATCCTCTAAAAGTTCCAATAAACTTTGCAGCAGATTTGATAGGGAAAGCTTATTTTGCTTTTTACAAATTAATGAATAGCCATAAATGGCGAATACAGTCATTAAATTTTCAAGATGACAGATGTCTTCGAAATGATTAAAAAGCTTTTCTTGAGTCTTTTCTTCGTTGTGTCAAACATCCTTCTAGTTCGTTGACCTTTCTGCTTGAATTTTATTTTTGTAGTTTCGTATGAGCTTTCACATCAAAAGTTCGATTTTGTCAGTCTATCAACTTTCGAATATCTTCTCCTCTGTCAACAAAAGATATTTCATGATTTTCTTAGCGTTATATACTTCATTACATCGCAATTAAAACAAGTATTTACCTCGTAAGATGTGACCCAGTATACGTATATATGAAACCCTCCATAACAAAGTTTAGAGACCATCTCTGGAAGATCCACATAATGAAATAAGGGGAAAGTCACTTGAAGGTCACATAGACTTGATCATGCTGTAGAATTTCGGTCGTCGATATCACTGTGACTTATGTGTCATGCTGCTTTTTCATTTCGATGGTACTGTGATTGCCTACACCAGTGGTCGGCAAATCGCGGCTCGCGAGCCACATGCGACTCTTTGGCCCCTTGAATGTGGCTCTTTCGCAAAATACCACGTGCGGGAGCGCTCGTATAGTGCGATTGAAACTTTGTGATGATTTTACGGAGCGTTGTAGAGAAAGAAGATGTAGTGTTGAGGATTTTGAAAGGTATGTTGAGATGGTTTGGACATATAGAGAGGACGAACGAAATGATAAGTATACAAGGCGAGTGTGGATGAGATAGTTGAAAGGGGTCGACCACAGCGAACGTACCTGAATCAGATTGAGAACGTTTTTAGCAAAGGCCGGCTTAGAAGTATCTTAAATAAGTTAATAACAATGTACATGCCTATATAGTTTAAGTTTAAAATATTTGGCTCTCAAAAGAAATTTCAATAGTTGTACTGTTGATATGTGGCTCTTTTGACTAATGAGTTTGCCGACCACTGGCCTACACTATTCGAGCTATGGCAATGAGACAGACATTAATCTTACTTCTCGAAATTATTCGTACTATTATCCGTCTATTATTTGAAATAACAAGGTGACGATTTCCTTCTGAGATAGGGATACAATCCCATCAAATACCCCACGTCATGCGTACTCATCATCTTTTATGAAACTTTTTTTTTTCCTCGCTGGAATTCATTTGACCTCAATAGATTTCCCCTTTTATATAATCTGCAATTCTTCCTAAATTTCCGTATAAATTTTATTACGTTCAAGAAGAAATGGTATGGGGTTTTCACGATAGGTTTGTGAGAGTTGTGAGAACGATGATAACTTAACTGGAAGTTTATAAATATGAGATTTAAAACTAAAGACTATGGCAATGTTTCAGATTTTTGAAACGCTTTTAAAAGATACATTTCTTTTACAACCAAATAGTGTTCATTTATATCTGGTTTAACACCAAAGAGATTTTCACTCAGACACAGATAAATCTTTAAAAGTTACTTTGAGGAAATTCGCAACATTTTCTCTTTTTTGTGATCTAAAACTTTCTTGAGACTTTTAAAGAAAAGTTTTAAACGTTTTATGCAATGGTTATTGTAAGACAGGAAAATAAGAAAGCCCTTTTTTTTTCACCCTACGTTTCCTTTGTAAGGTGCTTTTAAGACGCTTCCTTGGTTAAAGTTCTTTCAAGCAAAATGAAAAATATACTAACAAGGAGAATGGAATTCTAAACTTGAGTGATTTTTTAGTTGTGTAAAAGGAAATATTTTTGTTTTATTTTTATTAATTAAATGCAAATAAAAGGTATTAGGCTATTATATAGTATTCGGGAAGGGACTGCATTTAAATAACGTTCCGTTTAAACTGAGCTTAAATATTCGAATTGAGCTCGAATTGAACAGCAATCGAGTAAAGTTCCAGAATTCCTACACCTAACACAGTAGATATAAACAAAATTTAATGTGAAAAATTTACTGTTACTTCCTTGTTCCGGAAGCGAAACATTAGCATTAATCTTTTTGGGGTATACTCTTCGATTTTTTTTTTAATTTATGAAATTTTAATTTTTATCGATTTAAAATGAAATATTTTTGAAAATTTTTTAATGAGTGGTAGCGGTCGTTCATATTATTTTTGTGGCAAGGAATACTGATAATTCACCTACACCACGGGGCATATTTACCAAGTATTAACAATGGTGTTGATATTCATGTGAAGCAAAAGTAGCATTCCTAGCTGTTGACATTGTGGTTAATTGCAGGAAATGTGGCACCCTGAGTTGTTGGCATAGTTCCTGAAGATCCTGACATTCAGAGTTGCGATTGTTCTTGTTAACGTAAGTGGTATTTGGAGGAGCTGATATAGTTGTTCATCTATATATATATAACAGTTCAGTAACTGACTGACTCACTGACTGACTGACTGACTAACTGACATACAACGCACAGACCAAACCGCTGGACCCAAATGGCTGAAATTTTGCATGGCGATTCTTCTTATAGTGTAGGGGTGCACTAAGAAATATTTTTGAAAAATTCTTCTTAGATTTTTTAAACTTAAATTTTTTAGCTGTTTTTGTAAGTTTTTTTAAGTTTGCATTTAAAATAATAATTTGAGGGTTATAGAATTTATATCACGATAAAGATCATAAAAAATTCCTTTAAAATGAGATTTTTTCGAATCTTTACCTCCCTTTTCTGATTTTTGGGGAATTTTCATAGATTAATTTTTAGAATTTAATGTTGTAAATGCTGATCACGTGATTTCTCTTTATGGTACTTTAAAGAAATTTATCGTCACGGCCATAACAAGTAAATAGACAAATTTTCTTTTCTTTCCAATGCGGCAGACGTTTGGACATTATCCAAAAAAATATTAAAATACAATAAAAAATATTATATTCCTCAAACTGTACTACATTACCTGTACGATATTCTTTAGTATGTTCTATTACATTGAATTTGAATATTTTCTTCTATATTATTTTGTCTATAAAAATATCCCTTACGATTTTTTTATAAATATATATATATATATATATATATATATATATATATATATATATATATATATTTATTTATTTATTTATATATATATATTTATTTATTTATTTTGGCATTAATTGCATACATTGACCGTTGTATTTAATTTGAATGTACGAAGAGCAGGTTTTCAGCCAGTACCAACATAAGTTGAATTGATAATTTGCCCTGCCAGCATACGCCGCATTTCCATAAGGCGATATCGTTAATTTCCGACTTGACTCGTCAGCAAAAGTGCTCGTTCAGCAAAATGCTCTATATGACAGCAAACTAATATTTTCGATAACCACATTAAATGCTTAACTATTGTCAGCTAAATGGAACTGCAAGCTGACAGGGCAAGACAATTGTGCTGAAATGGGGTTTTCAGTTCTTAATTTTGAAGCTGCGACTATATTTCCCACGCTTTCTTTTTAATTTTCCTTTCCTTTTATCGCATTTTCCTACGAAATAGCTTGTTTTGAAAATTATTAAAATTTTTTAAACGTTCAACATACAGTTAACAAAAAAATAGCATAAAACAAAATCGCTGGAGGAAATTTTATCTTCCTATCAACAAAAAGAGAAAGAAGGATGTTTTAGACAGCTCCTAGCTAAAAGTCAGAGAACTGTAGAGAAAAATAATTGGTTATTGAAAAGGTTTTAAAAAATAACATTACACCGGATAATTGTATGATAAAAAAGATAACAATGAAGATATTTTTAAGGATGTTTTCTGAATTGAAAGTGCGTTGAATTTTGGTTAAATTCAGTGATCAAGAATACGTCTAAAAATACAAAATTATAAACAGCGATTATCTTGAAGAAATATCCATAATAAATAATGCTTCAGAACTATATATTGTAAATAAAAACACACATTTCAAATAATACCAATTCCTACAATGTTTCTATTTATCTCCATAAGAAACAGAATGTATTCTATTTATGTTAATAAAAATGAGAACACTTGAATAATTCAACAATACAGTCAGAGAGAAACAAAACAAGAGAAAATAAAATCTTTCATAACGGGAAAACTGGTCATGCAAACTATACCCCTCTATAAAAAAACTGAAAAGAGAAGGAAAAGAAAAAGAAAAATCTTATATTTAATCTGGCGTTGTTCACATATGGATGTAAATATCTATCTAACTAGAAATTTAAAAAATAGGGTGTTAGTCGTAATAATTCCTGTAATTCTGTTACTTATGGGAAAAGATATAGAACTTACTAAGGTTATGTTAAAACTAGCTGAAAACCCGTACTTCGCTACGAAGTACATTCAAATTAAATACAACGGTCAATGTATATATATATATTTATAATAAATACGATGATCAATGTATACAATTGATGTAAAATAAAATCCAAAAATATATTTATAAAAGAATTGTAAGAGATATATTTATAGACAAAATAATGTATAAGAAAATATTGAAATTAAATGTTATAGGAAATATTAAAGAATATAGTACAGTTAATATAGAACAGTTTGAGGAACATAATATCTTTTACTGTATTTTAATATTTTTTCGGATAATGCCCAATCGTCTGCCGCATTAGCAAGAAAAACAAATTTTTTTTGCCTATTTAGTTGTTATGCACGTGACGATAAATTTATTTAAAGTCAGAAAAAGAAATCACGTGATCAGCATTTAATAAATTAAATTCTAAAAATTAATCTTTACAAATTCACCAAAAATCAGAAAATGGAGGTAAGGATTTGAAAAAGATCTCATTTTAAAGGAATTTTTACGATCTTCCTCGTGATATAAATTTTATAACCCCCAAATTATTATTTTAAATGCAAACTTAAAAAAAGTTACTAAAAAAAGCTTAAAAATTTAATTTAAAAAAATCTAAGAAGAATTTTTCAAAAATCTTTCTTAGTCCACCCCTACAAGATAAGAAGAATCGCCATGCAAAATTTCAGCCTTTAGGTCCAGCGGCTTGGTCTGTGCGTTGTATGTCAGTGAGTCAGTGAGACAGTCTGTTACGGAACTGTTTTATATATATAGATTAACTATTTAGTCTCAGAACATTACCATTTTCTCAACATGCAGACATTGCAAGATATTCCTACTTCATTTAAATACTCGAAAGACTTATAATCTGTTAAATAAATGGCGAATATTTCCAGGAATATAAGCATTTTTATACAACATACCATCGAAGGATATTAGGATAGTTAAAAAGAACATATCATTTGTTTTTCTCATGCCAATAAATTGTATGTAATTCAAAAATTCATATTTAGATATAAGTGATAAATTAAATAAAAAGGCATTGCCCTTTATATACACTGAAGTGCCACTGAATTAGGGATAGCAAAACCTATGCAAATTGTGTAGCGCTGCGCATCATGTATGCGCAAGTGAGGGCGCTGTGGTAACCGCATATATAGCGCGTACTGTGGTTGTTCTGAATTAGTTGTTGGAATTGCCAGTATGGGTATACTGCCTGATTTAGACGCCTTCGATCGCGGACAAATCGTAGGTGCGTGACGCATGGGCCATTCAATTTCCGAAATCGTCAGACAGCTAGGATTTTCAAGGACGACATTGTCAAGAGTATACCAAGAATACATGGATGGTGGAAAAAAAACTAGCGATCGGGCAAACTGCAAAGGAAAATTAGCCTTGACAGTGCGTGGTGAGAGACGGCTCAAGCGTATCGTAAGTAGCCAGCGAAGCCAAACATTAGCTCAAATTACCACCCAGTTTAATGACGGTGCCAGTCGTACAGTCAGTAAACTGAATGTGCAACGCTCGCTCCACCGTATGGGTTTCGGGAGCCGTCGACCTACGAGAGTACCATTGCTCTATACTCGCCATCGGGCTGCACGCCTTGCCTGGGAAAGAGAGCACAGAGACTGGAGTGTAGAGGACTGGAAACGAGTAGCATGGAGTGATGAGTCTCGATTCCGACTACTTAACGCCGACGGGAGGCTGAGAATATGGCGTCAGGCTCATGAAGCCATGGATCCTGCATGCCTGGCTGGAACTGTACAAGGGCATGCTGGCTCAATCATGGTCTGGGGTGTTTTTTCGTGGCACAGTTTGGGATATTTGGTGCGTGCACCAACCTCCCTCAATGCAATTCGGTACGTAGAGTTGCTGGGTGATCACCTCCATCCGTTTATGCTGTTCTGTTATCCGCACGGTAATGGAGTTTTCCAGCAAGACAACTGTACCTCTCACAAGTGCCGGTTGGCTACTGGCTGGGTGGATGAGCATTCCTCTGAATTCTCTGTCATGAATTGGCCACCTAGAAGCCCAGACTTAAATCCTATTGAGCATCTTTGGGATGTTTTGGAACAAGGCGTGAAAGGCCATCACACAGCACCAAAGAACCTTACTGAATTATGGACAGCTTTAGCCAATATTTGGCAAGTCATTCCCGTGGAACGTTTCCAGAAACTTGTTGAATCTATGCCTCGTCGTGTGGCAGCCGTTATCAAGGCCAGAGGAGGCCCAACTCGTTACTAGGTAGGTATCCCTAATTCAGTGGCACTTCAGTGTATGTGCATGAATAAATTGGGACATGTTTGTATTCTTAGTTAGTAATGGTTTTACATCACAAATAATCTGATTTACTATACTAAAGGTTTGCCGAGTGTCAGTTACAAGTTTGTATGTGTAATTATTAGTTAAATTAAGATATTGGTAAGCAAGAGATAGCTGGCCTGTCCCTAATGTACCTTCATTTTGAGTTCTCAGATAAATGTATTCTAACAATTTTTTGGCACTGGCAAATAAAATTATAATTTAGCATATATTTCTATGCAGCAAAAAATAATTACAATAATAAATTTTTTACTATTCAGTTTTAGCACATCTTTTTTTTGTATTCACCCATTTGCTTACGTATACTTCTGGACTATGTACTAAAAATGTATTTAGCTTTAGTCAAATTTATGCTTTTATAGAAAAAATATCTAGTAGATGAAATATACCCAACACAAAGAAGCTATACTCAACGTTATAGTTTTAATTTGCCTGTAAATTGATTATAACTTCAAAAATTTCAGTGGATATATATATATATATATATATATCTGTGTGTGTGTGTGTGTGTGTGTGTAAGAAAGGCCTCTGACACCCGCTGGTGGAGCTTCTGTTTTCCAGCCAGCGCCATCTGTGCACTCCCCGTGAACCGCTGAGAGGAGAATTGACTTTAGAAGTGGAAAGACGTACCATCCCAGCAGACGGCTGCAGATACTTTTGTTTTTGATAACGACGCAGTACGAAGAACGTACTTCCTCTGTAATGAAGATCTAACTATATATTTTAATTATTTTATGTTTAATATAAAGTGCCGTTTAAATATAATTGTGTTCGTCTTGTACTATTCATATTATTATTTGCCAATTAATGATTTAGAAGTTGCTGACGACCCCTAAAACCCCTAGATCCGCGGCTTTCTTACTTTCACTTACACACACACATTATATATATATATATATATATATATATATATATATATATATATATATATATACGTATATATTGTAGAAATGTGGCTTACAGCGATCTTAAAAAACTTGATGAAACAAGTTAAAACACGAAACTGAATAATTCGAGAAGGAAACTTGCTTAAAAATGTACTAAAAGGATTTATTAAACCGTGATATTTACAAACAAAATTCAAATACATCGATTCCCTGGCTAACGGAAGCTAAAAAATTATATTATCCACGGTCTCTGTTTCCAACCAGAGCAAACCCGTGCAATCTCTCAAGAGATTAATAGGCTTTTCGCCTTCACAGACCCGACGCACTCCAGCGATGTCGGTCTAGCAAGTCCCCCGAGACAAAAGGCAACTGGCCTTTTTATCTTCTCCGCACGATAGCCTGGAACATTCTAGCAAATTCTTCACTGTTCCTTATTTCCGGAAACGTTGGGTCACTTCCGCTACGGCCGTCAGAACCCAAGCTGTCAATTGGATGACAATCAACCAACACCTCCATTGAGCGGGAGCGGTTCCACTTATCCTCAGTAATCGATCACTGCTTTCCCCCAAATTACAGGGCAGTCGCCGCATGTCAGGTGTATCTGCAACAAATGCTCTCTGGAACGGAAAAATGTCATTAATCTGTCCTTTCTATTGATGCTCCTTCGGGTAATTGGATGTGCCCATGTGGGGTTGATAATCGAGTTCATTTCTTGTAAAGAAAAAGGGACTGCCGATATCACAGCTCCTCCCCCCATTAAGTCTTTTTATATATTAAAAAGGCTAAAGTCAAGTTCCGTAGGTCCATGTAAGAAAGCCTACAAGAAACCATTCCCAAGAGGTCATTAGCCTTTGGCTTTCTTCAGCCCCAACTCAAAAGAGTCACAACCGCCTACTGTAGACTTCATTAAAAAGAAACCTAACTGCCCTCAGTCTGAGACACAAACTTACAACTTTTATGCCTTTACACATAATAAATTCATACATGGATAAAACACAACACAGATATCACAGTTACATTAAATCATATATATACTTGACATCTTAATTTCAAGAAAAAATTTTCAGTTATTATCACTGAACTTAAACTGAACCTATAACAAATGTACTATTCATTATATTAAAATAAGCACTCAAACAACTATGTGCCTCCTCCAGGTATACAGCACCTGACTACATGGGCTTCGGCAACATTGGCCCACCCGAAAAAACGATGACTAGCACATAGATTTTCACTACCATTTTAAAATTATCAGTTTACATAAAATTTGACACCTTTAAATATTGCATGTTTGATTTAAATTTTAACAGGTGATGTTTAATTACTGATAGGTACATTTAAAATTAGTACACACATTACACATGACACTGCCTTTACGCAGGACATGAAACACTAGTACATAATATACAACACAATGTACCTAACAAATTCAACACAATGTTAGACTAACAACCTGCTCGTCCACAGACTCACAGTTTTTCCTTTTATGCGTTGGTCCACAAAACTGACTCTACAACTAGAAACCTCAGATTCCTATAGCCTAGATTAGTTTTAACAAGATTTTCAATTTTCAATTTTTCTTTTAACAAAATGGATCAACTTATATTATTTATGGACTAAATCAATTACCTATCCTTGAATCGTATATCAAACAACAAACAAAAAGAAATTACTTTCATCATGAAAACATGGATCCAAACAAAATTCTTCGCATTTAAAATTGTTTAGCATAAATAAGGGTTCCAACCCCAACATCCTTCTCTGATTAATTCCATCAAAGAACTAAAGGATCCAGACACAAAGAAATTCACTCATTGTGAGAGCGGGTCTTCCTTTCGAACACAACCCTGTTTTCATATGGAAGTTTCTTATTACTTTTGAGACTTTAACAACACCTAGAACTGAAATCTAGTTCCATTACATATTTAAACAATTTACTTCCATTACAATTGATATTCCAATTTCAATAATTACATAATATTACTTGACCAACAATTGGTAAACTAAGATTCATAGAACATATAATCTACACGATTTGTTAGGATTTTCACCTATCAGTTTAACCTGAACTAAAAACATAACAATAGACAAAACCGTCTAATTTTCTATTCACGATACAGAACAGTCACACAATTGGACACAATACAACAAAAAAAACCTTAAATAATTTCCATACATAAATAATCAAAATTAATTCACCAACTTCTTTATGGATGCACAAATTAAAAACTCAATTACTAAAATTCATCACAATAGATCAATACATCCAATTCTTAGGCTACGAATTTATCAACATATTCTAAAGTCGCACAATTCATCACAGTTAGAATTACAACATTATTTATTAAATTATGTATTCACACTCAATTTAATACATTTCAACAACAGAATTTTACAAGTTATACATTAAATTATGTAACCATTCTCATAACCGAATTTCTTACTGGTTCATTTTATCCTCAGGAATTTTCCTGAGAACCTCAACCCTCTCGTGCCGGTTCAGCTTAAATCTAGCAGTAATTTTCCCATTGAAATCCCATTTGTTCTGACAAGCTACCCACGAAATTATTTTCTAGGTTCTCGTAAAATCCCAATTTCCTTCATTTTTACTGTAACCAAATTACACAATGTTTTCTTTCGCCTACGTCTTAGGAAAATTTTCAATTTCTCAGCTGATTCACACTTATTCCCTGTGCTTACGCATTCACAATCCTTTACAAATTCGGCTGCGTTGCTAAAACTTACTTCGTGTTCGATTACTTTCATGTCACTCAACTCAAAACCCAAAATTTTGAAAGCTTCAGCTCTCAGACAACTCTGCCCGGATAATTTAACCTTATCAATTCGATGGTTTTCTTCCTTCGATGGTTTTCACTATTCTCAAGTAAGGTGCAAATGTACACACTAACTTTCCCTGAGATAACTGCCATAATTGTTTCATAAGGCGTAGCCACAATTACAACCATTTCCGCTACAATAAGGAGAAGGGTATCCATCTTACAGAAAAAACCTATTCTGTATCTGATCTTTTCCCGCAACTTATAATACCAAAGTTTGACCGCCTCGGAGTTCACAAAACGCGCCTCTAACAAACTAATAGGATAACATCGTGATTTACCCTTCATAGGTAATTAGTCTCACTATTTAACTCATAGTCCAAAATCTTCCCTTTACAGGTTCCATTCTTGACCTCTTAATCTTATCCGTCCCCTTATCCACAATTTATTTTCTACGAGGTACCTATGTACTAATTCTCGACCTCGTATACCCTTTCCTGGGGGTATCCTTAAACTTGATTCCTCCCAGCTCAACCGTTTCGAACGGAAATCTCCTGTCGTCAAGAGCGTCACTTCTACGCTTTCGCCAATCTCTCTAGACAATTTCCCTAGGTTGACATCCGTCGCAAGCCCTACACCTTCAAAACCTTCCAGTGTACGAACTCTTTTGGTCTCCCGGTTTTGCTCTCAAATTCTTCCCTTGCGCCCTTACCTAAATCCTGGTCAACGTACCGCCTTAAGCCCGAATTTTCCTTTCCAGGTGGGTGGTTCTCTGGCTCACCTAAAACCCGTAAGGGGAAACTTTCCTTTTTCGCCACGCGAATACTGCTCTCTGTTTCTCCCTCAAAATCGTGCGAAACGTCTCGTACGGACAAAAACCTTTCAGGTTCAATGCAGTTGTCACTCGACTCCTGTATTCCTGGAATCGGTACGCGCGATTCTAGTTCTGAAATCGCCCCCAACTGGTTTTCTCCCACCCTACTACAATCGGTCAACGCAGAGGGATTTTCTTTTGCGCTACAAACGGGACTACCCGTATTTACTAACGGAAACTCGTTTTCCTCACCCTCAAATTTTCCGGGTAATTTAGTTGGCCGGATTAAAACTCCGATTTTCCCAACCTCATCAGGACTCCTCAGCTTAGCGTTTCGTTAATGCTTTTACCTAAATCCGTTTCAACGCTAACCCCACTATCCGTACTTTTTTTCTGAATAGCCACAAGAGGAAAAATTTCTGGACCTGTGTCCCCTGTGTTAAAGCTATCCGTTTCAATTGGCTTACTCGCAAATTCTTCGTAAAAATTTATTGTTTGCAAAAATTATCTTAAAACTACCAATTCTTCACCTTTACGTAACTAAATTTCATCTTGAACGCCGAATTCTGCTTCACTCTGAAGATTGAATTTTTATTTTGCTATAGTCTCCTTATGGTTTCGCACAAATGACTCTTTGTCAATTACGAATTCCTCTGACATTCTCGCGACTAATGTTTTAACGTCAGGGTCTGATGGATTTCTCGAGGTCCTTCTGATTCTCTACAGTTCCAACGCTCTATATCGCTTTCGCATTCTTAATTCCCATTCCCTTTGCATATCGAACATTTCTATTTCCCTTTCCTTTTGAATGTCCAGCAAAATTGCTTCAAGACAATTTTTCGCGAATTGTTTGTCAAAAACTGACGCTCCTACAATTTGACTCATAATTCCTAGCTTCTTGTATGACTCTGACACATTCGTATCGAATTTTGCTGCTAAAGTCAGCAGGACGCTATTAGCATACCTAGCTAGAAATATCTCCATTTCGGTACATTCCGCCATGATTTCCCAAAATATTTCAATACTAACACTACAAGGTTCTATATACTATTTTCGAATAGAAAATTTCTGTCGGGAATTCCTCTAAACAACCTTCAAACATTTATCACACAATCATAAATATCACAAACTACAATTTTCAAATTGCCTGTCACCTATACCGCAACAGTTATAAACTATGATATTTAAATCACTAGTACCTGTAATAAAACACTTAACTACAAGTGCTTCAAATAACTTAACATACTAACATATGCAAGACAAAACGCTCTTAATTTCCCGTTATGTTGCTGACACAACCAATATTAAAACCATGCACAATATCACATAATTTCAGAAAACATATGCATGTAAGGAAAAACTAAAATATGGGGGGCTTTTGTTAGGGAAAAAGGGGAATTTATAATCAAAAGTTATTAACTCACGAAAGTTCGCCATAAAAGAAGGGTTGTTAATAGCAAAAAATAGCAATAGGCGGCGCCACTAGACGGGTGTGGTTCAGAAAAGAGATATTTTTCGGCAGGAGCAAGTTGCGTAAGGAGATTACATAACGAAGAAAGTTACAGAGCAGTCGTTCTGACTAAGCAAAAGTTTGAGCGGGAGAATGACAAAAGAAACTAGGCAGTCGGCTCTAAAGTTTGAGAGAGGAAACATGTACGTCTTCATGAGAGATTTCTAGTGGGGTATTTTGGATGAACTTTGTCGGAGCTCTGGACAAAACGAAACGGAATAAAAACCAGTTAATGGTACTATGTCGTGTATATTCATTGCAGTGCCAGATTGCTTTTCATTAATTAATAACCCATGACAACGAACGCTGTCATGCATACACAAATATTTCATTCACTTTTATAGTATCGCCGGTGATATGTGTCCCACACTGAGCGCTTTGTGTGCACCAAAGGCACTGTGAGATTTTCTATGAATGCTCACAAAAACTTTCCTGTTTAAACCCTTAAACAGTGGTTTTCTTAAAGCCTAACCTTGGGAGATTTCTCAAAATCACCCCTCAAAAAATCCCTTTCCTGTTTAAACCTTTAAACAGAGATTTTCTTTTAACTTAACCTTGGGAAATTTATCTCAAAATCACCCCAAAAAGTACATTAATTTCTAAAAATCAATAAAATATATAAAATACAAAAAGGAACTTCAAACCATCGTTTTATCCCTAAACAATTAATTCCTTTGTGATTCCTCCGAATCACTTGTATTACTCAATTGTACTGATTTTCCTAAACCTTCACAGGTTTAAATTTCGGACCACTCGATGAAGAACTGAAATTACCTATCCAAATTCCCTGAATTATCAGCTAATTCCAACTAGTCAACCCTACAATTTTTCTGCCCCTCGACGCTACTTCACGCAGACCTCTTGGAAGATTTCAAAATAGGTTCTCCTTTGAATGTCGTCGCATCAGTTGATCAGGCTGGTGTTTGACTTCTGCTAGGATTTACCTTCACTTCTAAAAGTCTGGCTTTTCCTTCGCCTCGGCTGCTAGTATTCTCCGCAGGTTCCTTTGACGACTGCTTTGGCCGGATTCACCCCGCCTTCGCTTTCCTCGTCGTTGGTCCGCCGTGTGTCCGACTGCTATTATCCACTAGCAGACATCGCACCTATATGCCGTCTGAAATTGTTTTGCCGTTGTCTTCGTAAATTTTGTCTCCAAGGAATCCAGTGAATGACCAGGTAGGTGCACCCAAATTCTAATTTTGCTTAGACCATTTGAAAGTGCATTAAACAGAGAATACAGAGGTGCTATTATTTTGCTAGGGACGTCTTTTAACAGGTGCTTCTAATTTCGCCTGGTAGGCGGAAATATTTACAGAAGTTGGCGATATTAGGAGTCGCTCTGGGTTTCACTGGAAATTTCAAATTTTTCCAATTCAGCTGCATAACTTAAGGCTGCTATGCTAAAAAATGCTAATAATAAAGAAAATAATAATTATGCTAAAAAAATCGTATTTCCCTTTCCCTTTTCTTGCAGACTCTTGTGGTGGGAGGAGTCCAGTTGACAGTTCAAGAATTCCACCCCCCCCCCCCTTAGGATTGACATTTTCAGGGATTGTAATGGCTCTCTCTATATAGGGGGGGTTAAGCGCTGCCCCCAAATTGTTTATTTAAAATATATTTTGTCAACTATTTACTGGTACATAAATACTGATAATCAAATAAAATTGGTATTGTCAGATAGCCTGAACTTTTCTGCAAAGCGCTACAGGATTCATTTTATAAATTTCGTCCACCGAAGGAATTTATGAGCGTTTAAAACACACTATACCAGATTTTTCCACGAATAATTTAAATTTTAAAATACTAATTGCAATTTTTTTAAAAAACGAAAAATGTATACAAATGTAAAATTTCTTTTTCTATGACGGAGTACAATTTAAAAAAAAAATCTTTGAATCCAAGTCGGCAATCCGTGGACAAATTTTCTCCATAGGTTAACATTGAGGTGAGCGAATCCAATGGGGTTAGTACATAGCAGCCTTAAACTGGCGCTGGATTTGGAGCTGGTTGATCTCGGGATACCAAAGGAAATAGTTCTTAGTGTTGGTCTTTGAGTTTCCAGCCTAATCAGAAACTAAAAAAGGGATGAAATGTCGAAAAAATGTTAGAGTAGGTGATATTTGGGACATCTACCCTACATATGAGGGGGTGAAAGGCAAAGTGGTTAAGTCAGTAAGTCAAGTGGTGTAAGTCAAAAGCCTTTTACTGCAAAAACTACAATAATTCCACTATAAAATGAACAAATTACAATTCATAATAATTATTATGATATTGCAAATAATAATTATTTACAATTCCACTAGAAACTGAACATGGACATTACATTTTGCCCTCAAATAAAAAAAGTGAAAATGTGACTTACACAACATTGCCCTTCACCGCCTCATATATGTATATCAAAATTTTGACGCATCTTGGTACTTTTCTGTTTAACTTGTCCAAGCGATAGACTGGGTTTGGCGCTCTGCCAAAATTAAAACTCGCGAGGACGGATGGACGGACAGTTTTGGCGTCTGAAATTTTCATTTCCGAAGGACCGTTACGGAGGAACGTAATCCCACGTTAAAACAAAGGTACGGTAAGTATGAGGTATCAGTAAATAACTCGTAGAGAATAAATGCATAGTTAGAAAGAAAGTCCTTATAGCTAAAGATCATTCCACACGGCTCTAATTGAAGAATAAAGCGTTGCGACAATATTCTCTTTCGATATTCTTCTATATATATAAAAGAGCTCGTCTGTTTGTCCGCTATAGAATCATAGACTGTTTCACCCACCGAGACAAAATTCAGCACAGTTAATGCTTAGGACTAAAGAAACTTAACGCAGCAAAAATAAAATTTGGGGCTCAATTAGTTTTTTTTAATTAATTTTTTAATGATTTTTTGGGCCGTACCATTTAAATGCGGATACAGCCCCTACACCCCAACCAGCTGCGTTATTAGTCAAATTCGATGCGCAGGGTACAAGAGGGTTGGTCTGGGGGTGACATGGGAGTCAAATTTCAATGCGCGGGGGAGAAGAGGGTTGGAAATAACCTTTAGCTCTGGATCTCCAGATACACACTCCTCGTCCCCGAGATAAACACAACTTTCCTGGCTCGGCTTTGTGAAATCTGCAGATGATTTTGATTAGACATATCGTTTGGATGCTCATATGAGTCACATTTGTTTCATGCGGAAAGTGATGCAGACGATTTTTTAAACTGGTGACGTTTTTAAAAAGTATAAAGGAATAAATGCATCTGGATTATTATCTTTAATTAAAATAAAGGAGAAAAACTAATAATGGCACCAAAGAAACGTGGCCAGATGAACATGAAGAGCGGAAGGTACATCCCAGTATTTTTTTGGTGGAATGTATGAAAAATTTTATGTCTATATATCTACCCGGGCAACACCGGGCAATAATGCTAGTTGAATATAATTTCGAAAGCATTGTTTAAAACTCCTATTCATCATCTTACAAAATTTGTCTTTGTGAAAACTGTTATCACGCGCTATTATTTTTCAAAGAGTCCCAATACACCGTTGCGTGTACCGAAAGAATAGAGACAATGCAGTACATGATGTTTACCTTGAGTATGGCTTCGCTATTATGTAGTTTTCCGAATTTTCTCTAAAAGTCCATTCAAGGCGAAAACGGCTATTTCTAGAGATAATAGGACGGTTTCAGCAGCTCTTCGACTCATGGACTAGAATAAGTACTAGAATAGTATAGGAAAATTTATTTAAAAAAGTTCTTTTTCTACGCGGGCTATCATTTGTTTTCGCCCGACAAACACTTTAAACATGCACGAAGTAGATTCAAAGAAAAAAAAAATTACCCCCAAACATTCCATAATTGATATATTGTCTTTAAAAGAAAATCTTAATTTTTCAGATTTCTTTAAAAATGTATAAAGTTATAAACATCGGGGGAAAAATGAAGCAAAATGTTACAATAATTATCTGAAATTAAATAAGATTTTTTTTTGTCTTAATAAATTTCAGAGGAATTACTTACTGAGATGGCAAAGAAAATATTTATTTTCAGGTTTAAATTCTTCACGACAGAATATGTTGACATTGTTTAACAGAAAAATCTTGTTTAATACGTTTTCTCAGTGAACAAAAACTTTCTTTTTCCGTAAAGTATAGATATTTGTCTTACGAAAAAAATAGTTAATTTTTATAATGAGGCATTATTTTGTATCCGTAAGCAAGTTATTTTAAGGATTATTTTTTTAGGAAAAAAAGAATGACGAAATGATGATAAAATGCACGGCATGTTTTCGGAACTGATAATATTTACATCATATAGCACAATCTCTGTGTTGTGCGTACTTCGATCATACGTCATTCTCATTATACGTTGATGTTTGGAGGATATCCACCAGGACATTGGAATATAATGTTATCAAACTATTGTTTATTAGTCTTTGTTTTAAATGGATCTCTCTGTTACGGCCTGTTTGCATAGAATCTGTAAGCGTCAGCGTTGAAGATTTCGTTGGCGCTGTAACGTCACGTGTTATGTACAGTTCCCACGATATGCGACGAGCCTTCCATAGCTGCAAGATTTAAAAAGCGCAGGCCATGCGTGCCCCTGCATTCTGGAATTCTGTGGGTGATTAAAGGGCTATCACATACGGTTTCACCGCCGACGTCAACATTCCTGGGTTTCTGCTTGTAAATCCCTCGTCTTCATCTTTGTCGGCAAAAATATAGAGTCGGCCGTCCTTTGTCTCATAAATATGTCTATCAGGGTCATCAGTCAGAACACGCTGACGTTATACAAGCGATATGTTCCCATAAAAACGCCATCGAGTCCAAGGCTGTCATCGAGAGCGGAATTCCTCGTTCCCCCTCAGAATATCCAGCAATTTCTGAGAAGACGCCACGCCACCCGTGTAGACCTGAAGAGAGATATAGTTAGAGACTTTTTGTTTTGAGAGAGATTGTCATGTAACATCCAGCCCGAGCAGACGTGTTTTTAAGAAGCTCCTTTTGACATCATGGGTCTGGGAGCGTACGCTGTGAATCTGCACTTAAAGTAATTGAATCTGTTGTCATTGTTTAATGTTTAATTTTTTTTTGTAAATGAATTGCCTTAACAACCTATCTTGATGCCACAGCGCTGATTGGTTAAATGAGTCTAAGATTGGGATATGATTGGTAAAATTTCTTTACGCTGACGCTGACGGATTCTATGTGAACAGGCACGTAGTCTTCACAAAAACTCTTCCAGTACGAACCTTTGCACCTAATATTTTTTTCTGTTAAATAAGTTCTTCAAGAAAATTTCTCCCAGATGGATACCACATAAGTAGTCCTACTTTCGTGTGAATGCGTATTCGTTAGCGTTATTGTCATCTTCCCTCTTTAAGATCAATATCTCTAGAGACCTGGTGTCTGAACGGTCAGTATGTATCGACACACGATGCTTAAATCTCCATTGCATTCATACGTAATCTAGGAGAAACGAACGACCAATTGCCATGAATCCAGGTGCCACCTTAAGGCAATGGTACTTAATCAGTGCCCTGGGACTATAGGTGGTCCGGGAGAATCCGTGGAGTCTTCCTCGAAGACACCAGTCATATAAAGAAATTGGTTTCATCCTTTCAAAACGATTGCAAAAGTGTTTGTATAACTTTGAGCAATATTAAGCCAAAGAAATTACAGCTTGTAAAGCAAACGCAAGCCCAAAAATCTCATTCAGTTTTGAGCTTTCATAGACTTTTAACATTCGCTATGAAGTTTACTTTTACGTTTAGTTCGTTATTATTATTATGTTTATTTGAAACTTTTTATTAGAGTTTTTTACCACAAATAAATTGTTCCTTCCGAAACTTAAAAGCCAGTCGATGGCTGAATGGCTAGGGCGCTGGAATTCGGTTCAGATTCTGTGGGTTCGAGTCCCACTGTTATCATGGATATTTGTATCCGTTAGGAATCGGCTTTAAACTGTAGGTCCCGGTATAATTAGCCCTCGCGTAGCAAACACTTGACCATATCGCTCCAAACCAAACCTTTAGAAACTTAAACCCTTTTTACCTCGAAAAAGGTTAGTTGGAAGAGAGTTCCTGATATTTTTCTTGATATGTAGTCCCTGATCAACAAAATGTTATGAACCGCTGCCTTAGGAGTTGTGTTGGAGGAAAAGAACTCCAAAGGCGGAGTTTGCTCTAAATTTTCCCTGCGTCTTAATGCTCCTAGGGGCCGAGCGCTCCACTGTGCGATCACGGGATACCCATATGTTGCTATCACTACTAGTAGCTCGAGATCACAGGCGAAGTATGGTCTATGTTGAATAATTGTGCAGAGCAGTAGGGTCTGCGTTTGTGCCATGGGGCGAAAATCAATGTATTTGTTATGTTTGTTTGTGTTTGTTAATAAAAATCAGTAAAAATACATTGCATTTTTGAATCAGAAAATTATACAATTGCGATCCACTTTAACAACTCAACAGCAGTCATCTAGCCAACAATGGTTGGTTGGTTGGCTGAGAGCGCTAAGGTGAACTTTCGCTTCAACAGACGGACGATTTTTTAAGTTACACTAGGTACAACTATTGGTGGCGAATGGCTTTGCAGCCAACAATGAGCGTTGGATAAACAAAACTAAATTAAGCAAAGCAAATTCTGTGAAGTGAGCCTTTTGCACTGAAGATGGGCAAGAATCTGCGTGTGATATAGTACGGTTTAGTGCCGAAAAAGCTGAATATTTTGCCTTAATTGGTTTCTATCATCCACTCAGAAGCGAACGGCGAAAGAACGACACCGTAATTTAAGATGGTTGAAGCTGTGTACTGCTTGGGGCAATGTGTAAATATTAACATTGAAAATTACGCAAGAGCAAACGCACACTTACACAAAAAAATAAAAAATTATTTATAATATCATTGTGTTTATATTTTGTACTATCACTCCAACATAATTAATTTTTTTAAGTATTATAAATACACTGTGATGTATAGTGTATCGAGTAAAAGTATCAACACTTTTATCTGTTAGCGTCATTTACCACGTTAGTTGTTGCCAAGTCGTGGTTAACCTACAGTTTTTCTTCAACTCATTTTATTTTGCTCTTTAAATGAATTCATTAATTACAATACCAAGCTATGAAAGAGTATAATCCTGGATGTATATGAAAACTTTAATGATTTCCCCTGCATGCCGATTATTGCAATCTTTACCATTTCTTCGGCCCGTATTTGTCTTTTAGAATGCTGCAAACTCATTCCATCGCCAAATGGTGTAAATCCCAGCCAATTTAAAAAAGGCAGTCGTGAGAGGAGTGTTCAACTTCCATGACTGTAAAATAAACATACTGCAGACACAATCGTGGCAAAACGTAGCATGGACGTGCTGTTTGTGCGCTTATGAACAGTCACCGTGTTATAAACGTAATAAAGGTAACTGTGAAGAAAAGGTAACTGGAGTTTTGCGAAGCTATGAGCCAGTAGAAGGGTTGCTGGAAAGGGAACTCAAAGACAACTTAATAGAAACAGATCCACATGCGGAGGCCCCCTCATTCATTCGTCAAAGGGTTTGAGTCCTCGCCAAATTAAAATTGCAGTCGAGAAAGGAGGACAAACATCCACGACTTTGCAGTAAACGCACTGATGGCACAGTTGCGGCAAAATGCAGCAAGGAGATGTTGTCGATGCATTAGGAATAGGGGGACGAGAGGCGTATGGCAGGGGTTTTAACTCACCTGTGATTCTTTAACCCTTTCAGGGGCAAAAACATCCCCCGTTTGCACGGTGCAAATTTTCACCCCGATTTTTTTTACCTAAAGAATCTTGAAATAATTTCCAATTAAAGTTTGCAAAATGTTTTTACTTCTTTAAACTGATAACAGATGGCAGTAATAACCATTTTTATGCTCCTTTAACTGGATTACATTGAATGCAAGTAAAAAAAATGACTAGATTTAGGCGTTTGCACTGTGCAAACTGTGCCCCTCAAAGGGTTAATTAGCGTTTCTAGATGAATAGGTTTTTGGCAAAGCAATGAGCCGATTAAATGATGACCGGAAAAGGAACTTGATGAAAACGAGCTCCCAAATGACCCTCGGAAGGAAATGTTTTGTATTGCAAGGTTGGTATCCATAATCTGGTAGTGCTGTCAACCTCTAAACTTGAGGCTGCCAGTAAATCTTTTATTTACAAGAGATCCCAAGAGACATCCCAAGACCCCGAGTCCCCCAAGGAAGCAATAAGTCAAAAAGAAAATGAAAAGACAAACACAACTGACAGTATGGGCTCAACGCACCGTACATGCAAGCACACAAATAATCCTAATGCAAAGTAGGGGGCTTTGGGATGTCTTTTGGGCTTACCGGCATCCTATTCAGAAAGTTCCCCTTGAGGTAACTGATATGGTTAGGCTCCCTGATGACGAGACCTGTCGGTTACCTCTATGTTATTTTATGGTTCAGTTCCGGCTCTTACACAGAATCTTGCCGTTGGTTCGTGGATGCCCAGAGTGCTTGATTTCTGTTTATTTTTTGTCTATATTTCTATTATCTTTATCTATCTCTGTTGGATTATTTATTTGTTTTTTTCATTATGGGGACATGAAGCTTCTGCGCTATCCTCTATTGAAAATGTTTTATGTTTTCTTTGCAGGATATGTTTTATGTTAAAGAGATTTAGCAGTCTATGCTTGAATTTTAATTTTTGTTTATTTCTATTGTTTATATTTTACATTGTACTTTTCGGTATGAAGCTTTGCAGCTTTTGCGCAATCTTCTATTGGAAGCTCTTTATTTCTATTTTATTTTTAATTTTTAAGTTAGGTTTATGTTTATGGTTTGTCTCGAGGTTCCTCATGTAGTAAGCAGGCTTATCTAATGTATTCTTTGCTTTTCAGGTAAAAACTTTTATATAATTATGCAAACAAGTATCAAAGATTTTCCCATGGGACATGGCTCGTCGCGTACCGTAACAAGGAGCCCTGCTGCACTTCTTGTTCAGGGGAGTGAGGTGGTTAATAAGTTACCTGAACAACTGTTACTTTTATATAATTTAAAATTAAAAAAATATGCAAAATGTAAAGATAAAAGATGTCTTACGTGCCCTATGGCGAACAGTAGTCAAGTGGGGGTTGATTCAGGCAATAGTAATCTATTTTGTAAGTGTAAGGGATTAATTTACATTATAGAGTGTCAAGAATGTAATTTATGCTATATTGGGCAAACGGGGACCGAGTTTAATAAAAGGGTTAATAGCCATAGGTCTACAATAAAAATTTTTAAAGACAAAACTTCTTTTGAATATGAACTTCTTCACTTTCAAGTACATAACTTCGAGCAGGCTAAATTATATATTATTGATGAGATTAATGATTTAAATAAATGGTTGGATTTTGAAAATTTATAAATTTGTAAGCTTAAAACACTATTTCCGTACGGTTTAAACAGTAAACTTAACGGGGAAGGACCGGTGGATTTAGATAATAACTGCGTTTATAAAACATTCATGGTTATTGATAGGTTTAATTATATACATTCTAATTATAGGGGTAAAAGAGGAAAAGGTAGCAATAGTTTAAAAACAAAATTGAAACTGGATGATCTGCAAAGGATTTGTAATATAGTTAATTATTTTAATGTTCTTAAAATCAATAAACATTTTTTATTCAACCAAAAAAATTCTGGTTCAAGGTGGGTAAGTAAACATCATTTATCTTCAATTAAACTTGTTTCGAGGTTTACAAAACTAATAATTTTAGATTTAATTAAACACCAGCTTAACCTGACTAATTTGGATGCTAAGAGGGGAAGGGATGTAGGGGTAGAGTACTGTACTATTAAATTTCTAGATAAATATTTCGAGCATTTAAAACTACCTATATACTATTGTACATAATAATTCTAAATTATTACCAATCAAGGATTGTGGGAAAATCGCTATTGCTTTTAAATATCAAAAAAACGTTAAGGGACATAATCTGCAACTATAACTTTTATAGTCATAACTTAGGCAAAATTTATAATTCTGATTGTTATTGTCATATTGAGGGGTTTAAAAACTTTGTAAATTCATCTTCGGGGCATATTGTAACAGGGGATCTTAATATTGTTAAAGATGTTAGGTTGAGGGAAGTTCTACGTAAGGGCTCAAAATTTAGGGTAAGAAATAAGGTAAATTTAAAGCAAATTATAAGTTCTATCACTAAAGATTTAGAATACTGCATAGTAAAATTAGCAAGGAAGTACAATTGGTCTATCGAAGGTTTAATGGAGTGGAAGGTGCATATTTTACAGGATATAAAAAGGAATTATGAAGAGTATGGTATGGAGGACAAGAGGGTTTTTTTCTAAACAAAGTTCTTTACAGTAAAATTAAAGGTTTAAAAAATAAGTTTATTAATACGGTTGATGATAAGGCTGCAAATAACTTCAGTTTTATGTGTAAAGATTATTTTAAGCAGCTAATTTCTAGGGAATACAACTCAAATAATACCTATCAAAAAATTAACCTTACCAAAAACGAAATAGATATTAGGATTTTAGCTTTTAGCAAAAAATTTAAGTTTAAGATTAATAGCATAAAATACCCTTACCTGTTTCCTACCGTAAAATTCCATAAAGTACCTACTAAATTTAGATTTGTTACATCTAGTACAATTTGTTATAACACTTTGTTCAGTAAAAAGTTCTTTAGTTATTTAAAAATTATTCTAAATAAAATTAAGGCTACCGAAAATAGCTTTATTATAAATAACAACCAGGATGTTCTACATTTTTTAAAAAGTAAGAATATAGATAGCATATACACGCTTGATTTTGAAAACCTGTTTACCAGTATTCCGCATGATAATTTAATGATTATCTGTTCAAAAATTTATGATGCTTATTTAGATAGTACTTTAATCTTAAAATGTGACTGGATTGATTTATGTAAATTTAATATTTTTGAAAACTACCTCTTTAATGGCTTATGTTTCTTTAAACAGATAAAGGGTATACCTATGGGAAATAGCTATTCTAGTGTATTTGCAAACCTATTCTTACATTTTTACGAAACTAAATTCCTTAACTCAAATAATGTTACCGGATTTAGATATATTGATGACCTCATAATTTTTAACTGCAACGATTTGGAATTTCTTAATCAAATCTACCCAAAGGAACTAACTTTAAACCGGACTAACGATAATAATCTTTGTGCGACTTACCTGGATTTAAAAATTAAAATTCAAAATCGAGAAATAAAAATAGGGATATATGATAAAAGGTTAGATTTTAACTTCGAGGTTATTACGTTTACCAATTTCCATAGCAACTTAAACTATGAAATTTATTATAATATTTTTTACTCACAACTTTACAGAATAAAATACATATGTAACAACGCTGGGGATTTGGAGGCATGTAGCATTTTCGAGGGAAACTTAAGTAAAAACGATTTCCCTAAAAATTTCGGCAATTTAAAAGTTTAAAAAAAAATGGCATTTAGACTCAGGAATTTTTAAAGATGTTTAGAATAGCATTTGTGTTTTCATTTGGTTAAGCTGTAATGGGGGGTGGCGCTATAGTAATGTTACAATGACGTAACTTTTAGGATAGAATTGGCTGCTGTTTCGCCATAACCGTCACTTACGGAATTGGGGTGTGTATGCATCTTTTACTTTGCATTAGGATTATTTGTGTGCTTGCATGTCCGGTGCGTTGAGCCCATACTGTCAGTTGTGTTTGTCTTTTCATTTTCTTTTTGACTTATTGCTTCCTTGGGGGACTCGGGGCCTTGGGATGTCTTTTGGACTTACCTGCATCCTATTCAGAAAGTTCCCCCTGAGGTAACTGATATGGTTAGGCTCCCTGATGACTAGACCTGTTGGTTACCTCTATGTTGTTTTATGTTTCAGTTCCTGCACTTATACAGAATCTTGCCGTTGGTGCGTGGATGCCCAGAGTGCTTGATTTCTGTTTGCTTTTTGTCTATATTCGTATTATTTTTATCTATCTCTGTTGGATTATTTATTATAAGATGTATTTATTTATGCATCCATCCACGGATGCTTCAAAAGAATTCAAAGATATTTAAAATTAAAGTAATACTACACATATAAAGCCCCTGACAGTAAAAATAGTAGTTTTTGGAGAAACTGTCACTAATTATGACCCCTTTCGAACTAATATTTGTTATACGTACGTGCAGGACGTATTTATACATTAATCCAACCATACAAGCATTCCAATATTTAAAAATACTAACATTGAAGAATCCCAATAGCTACTGAGACAAGGAAGTAAAATTTTGTGAGACTTTTAAACAAAATATTTTTCGTTTATCAAACGTATGAGCTATCGACTAGAGGCTTCGGGATAAATATGCTTTTGTATACAATTACGTAAATTCCTAAAAATGAAAAAAATGAAAAAAAACACTGCTATATACTTGAGTAGTAAGGACGGAAACGAAATTTTTCAAAAACTCTAGAACTTATGGCTTCCAGAAACCAAGATTTTAATTATCTCCAGTGAACCGAATGCCTTTGTATTTATTTAAAATCTGACATATGTCATATTAGTTTTAATGAAATTCAAACCTTCCTGACCTTTAGTTCCGAGCTTTGAAGTTAACAACAATTGGAGTCTGGTTACGGTAAACTATTAGTATTAATTAATAATTCTCATTCAGCCTTCACTAAATTAAAATAAGTTTGAGCATAATAATGAATAGCTCTTCCATTTTTAATTAAAAATCCCATTGTTTAAGTGGCTAGTTTTCTTTTGTACTTCACACCTCATTAAGTTCTTGAATAATAGAACTTTTATTTAAGATGTAATATAAATAATCTTTGTTAAATTTCTTCTATAATACAACATTTAAAAAATGACTATCGCTAACATTTTACCAAAGCAAAGAAAACTTGGATTTGAACTCACAGGGGAATATCGAGAACTCCTAAAGATATTTGCTTCTTTGTGTGAAGTAATAGTCTTTACAAAGTGCAGAAAGTATCGTATAGAATTATGTTCCACGCCTCCAGACTATTTGGGAACAGAATTTTATTTGCTCAAAAGGAATTTATTACAATGACTGCCACTGATGCATTGTTTATGTAGGATGACTCTTATATAGCATATATTAGAACATTCAAAAATTTTTCAAGGAAAATGAAACTATTTTCTTAAATTTTCTAGTGTACATCAAGTGAAACACTATCAACATTGTTAACACATGTTTTTTTTAAAGTTGTAAGTCATAAATAATGCATCGCTTTATAAAGAAATTTAATCTTAAAATATTCTTTTCTAGATAACTTTGTTACTTGTCAATGTCTTTTTTTAAGTATTATACTTTGAACTGGTTGAATAGAATTTCTTTATGCGGAACAACGACAGCTGTTGCCATTCCGTATAAATAATATGCGATTCTGTTTTGTTTTTTATATTAAAGAAGATTCTCGGAGTAAATGTCAAATACAGATTGAAAAAAAATCGAAGTTCAAACGTATTGAAAATAAATAGGAATTATAAAATACTGCCCTTAGTTTAACAATTAATATACAAGAGAGTTACTTTTCAATACTAAAGAATATTATTATAGCATGTCTTTCTTTATTTCTTTCTAATAGCATGTCTTTCTTTATTAACACTATTTATTTCTAAATTAACACAATTTTTAATTCTCAAACACATTATTCAGTGTTTTTAGATACTTTTAAGCCTTATCTATCAATTCCTTAAGTACTTAAAAGACAACGAAACACAATAATTCTCATTTGAATTCGTACAATATTTCAGAGCAACATCAAATTAGAATGTTTTCTTTCAGAGTTCACGACAAAACTCACCGAAATTGAATACAAATATTTGACTACAACCTGAGGATAGAAAAAATATGTAGTAAATACAATTCCTAAATTACGTTCAATTTAAAAATTCAGTTATCTTTAAATATTCATTAAACAGATAACTATCTCACAGCATTGGCATTTATTATCCATAATTTCTTTTTATACTTGTTCCCAAATGAACACTAAATGGCTTAACTTTTTATGTTCACCATCTAACAAAACAATATCGGAAACCACATTCTTTGCACTTTAGAAATTGATTTCTTTATATCACATTTCACTCAAAATTTCATTTTTTTTAAATAACAAAGACAATTTACAGTGTTTTACTTAATTGTCTAAACACATTTTTTATATCTTCGATAACTCGAGAACACTGGAACAACTTAATGTTTAAATATATTTAAAAACAGTAAGTTGCATAAATATTCCAAAACTAAATCAGAATAATTACATCTGAACACGAAAAATGTCTGAAGTTAAATCTTATTTGATAACCTTAATTTTAAATTTCACAAGAATTCTTCAGACTAACATTGTAAAATTTGAAAATATTCCATTTATGTTAAATTTGTTTGATAACACCAAACAAAACTTTCAACACTTCAAAAATAAACTTCACCACTTATTCGCTTGCTTATTTAATGTTAAATTGAATTTGATATCATTAAACACGACTTTCAAAATATACAAAATAAAATTCAGCACTTATTCGCTGAAATATTTAATGTTAAATTGAATTTTATAACAATAAACACGGCAATTGGAAACAAAAAATAGCAATAAACATTACTTTCAAAATTTACAAAATAAACTTCAGCGCTTATTCGCTGGCATGATCAATGTTAAATTGAATTTGATAACACTAAACATTGCTTTCAAAATTCCCACCAAAGCCAGAATCTGTTACAAAAGAATCGGCCTACCTGGAAAAGCCTGGAAAACTGTCGATATCCGTAGATGCAGTACGGTTTTTTCTTTAACCTAGTACCTATGAGGACTTCTGACACCAATTCCACCTACACACAGTCTCTAAGGACATCGCCTTAAAAATGACTGCCAGCCTTTTTGTATTTTCATGCTTTACTTGTATATCTTGAAAAAATACAGGTATTTACAAAAAATATTAATTTCGCGGGTTCATCATGGTTATCGACGAAGGAGGACAGTCTTGACTCGTCTCTGCTTTCATCACAGTTTCTCTAAGCCCGGCCAGCAACTCGGCAGCATCTCCTTTTGTCTCGGCTTCAACTCCCTCTCTTCAACTATGTTCGGCGGCTTATAAATACCCCACACCGAACTTACTCGAACAATCCAAAAACGCATTCTTTCTAGTCCAGTTATATTCCCAATTGGTTAGGGGCTTCCCATTCTGAGGCTCCACTTGTGGAATGGGGTACCGTTCGGGCCAACTGCCGTAAGCACTCCCGGTCTTTTATGTCGCTATGCGCGGCAGTTTAAGCAAAGTTAATTTAAATTAATTAAGTGCCCAGGGCCACGGTGCAAGGTAGTCTCTTGGAAATACATAAGCGGATGTAAACGTTACTGTACGGGAGTCATTCCAACGCATATGCTTACAATTTGAGGTGCCTTGTATCCTTCGTTAGTAGTGGAGACCAGAAATGTGTGTAGTAGATATCTCATCTATTAGAAACATGGGTATATTTTGCTTGTGTTGGATAAATATTTATTGTTTTACTGTATTTCAATATGCGTAGTAGGTTTTCAGGAATTCTATTTCAAATGTTAAATGACATACTATTAACACCTCTTCTGTCCGAGGGATATTAAAATCACATGAACTGAATTGTAGGTATTATGATCGAGAATTAGATTCTCTTTATTTTGACGACTTTGTCTGATATCGAAAGGATTGTATATGGCTTTCCAGTCCCTCTTTATGCTCCCTCACCCCCTTTGTCATCAGTCTAGAACATCTGTTGCCTTCTTGGGGGGTCCCGAGCATCATTAATTTTTTGGACTGTCCCCCACAGGTTGTTGGAGGTTTTGGGGGACTGGCTACTATCTTGGTCAGCACCTCCGATCATTATGTCCCAGTCATTAGGGGTATGGGTGTAGGCCCACCTTTTCTTGCCAAGCTTTGTGTTGTTGGCGGTATTCTGGAGGCACACATTTTCTGGCAACCCTACTTGAGAAGGGCTGCCCAAAGCCGATAGGAGATAGAGGTGAGTTGCTAGTTGGAAATGTCCATTTTTTTTACTGGCGAGAGAAGTCAGTTCGCTGTATGCGTATGTTTTCATAAAGTCTTGAAAACGACTTCCACGTGGTATTTTGTGCTGTCGGAGTCCTGTTTGTACCGCAGCGCAGGTTTCTCTTTCTGCCAAACACAACGCAAATGTAAAAGGCAATAGAAGGGTACTGATAACTTAACATCTTTCAGTCAGACAAATTTTGTTGAATGAAGATCTGTTTGGTAATACTTCATAATATCATAAACATTATACGTACAATACATTAGTGTGAAACACCTTAATATATATATATATATATATATATATATATATATATATATATATATATATATATATATATATATATATATATATATATATATATATATATATATATATATATTCCTCATAAACATTAAGAAAATTTAATAAGGTAAATTACTTATCTTTTCATTATATATATTATTTACACGACCTTATTTGCGTTTATACCAAGGTTGTTTTGAAAATTATAAATAATGAGGACCATAACATGGCAATAATTTTTAATCTCTCGTTACAAAATTGTTTCTTGTTCGCTGACATACTGCAATGTTAGCGGTTCGAGATAAGCCTACGCTCTATGCTAGGTGCAAGGGGTTGTCTGCATTACGAAAATCTTGGTAATTCCTGATTAGTTGGTAGGTAAAACGGTACTGCAACTTGATCTACTACGGCAACGTAATTGTTATAAGGATTACAGATCAGGCAACAATTTTTAGAGGTTTTATAAAAAGGTCATTCATTCCTCAGTCAATATTTTGAACAATACTTTCGGAAAGCAACTGAATTTCTTCATTTATTTACTTAAACCGGATAAATAACTTTCGATTCTCAAATGAATATCCAGATAATCTTTACAGTGCACCTTGAAGTTGTCGAATAATATCAGTCGGAAATTTGTTGTTATACTTTATTCTGTACACCAATCCGTTTGGGAGTTTCTTGTCTAGAGGACATTAGCCCAAATGCAGTGGGAGTTTCGCTAGTCACTTTATGATGGAAGTACCATATAGGAGAATCAACACTTTATGAGAGGACAGCTTAAGATCTTCCAAGCTATAGCCAGTATTCGAACCCGAAGTTACGTTTTGAAAGCTACGAATGCCAACCAGTTTACGATGTGAGTGGCATAAAATACATAGTTCTGCAGTTGATTTCGTGTTTAACAATTCTGTTTATTTTCTCATAAGACTTTGAGGGGCGCCGTTTTCACATTGCAAATTCCTAAATCTAGCCTTATTTCACTCGCATTCAATGTATTCTAGTTAAAAGATCTGAAAAATAGTTAGTTAGTGCTGACATCTGTTATCAGTTTAAAGAAGTAAAAAATTTTGCAACCTTTAATTGAAAAAAATTCTAGATTCTTAAGGTTAAACAAAATCGTTAAAAAAATCTGGATAGTGCAAACGGTAGAGCTTATTGCCCCTGAAATAGTTAAAAGTACTTAAAATTGTTTCGAAAGCTAAGATAAAAACATAGTATTTGAATTCGAATATTCTGCACCTGCCATCGATGTCCATGCAGTTACAAGTTCATTTCCAACAATCTAATATATAAAAATGAATGTTTGTATCTCTGTAATTGTATAGAAATCCACAGTTTAGGAGCAACGATCGTGAAATTTTACATACAGGCGTCTTTAAAAACAGCCGAGGGTCTGAAGAACTTCAAAAATCGAAATTAATTACCGTTGATTTTTAATTAATAAAAAACCAACAATTTGTAAGCTGTTACACTTTGTGGAATCACTCCTCTGAATATGGCGTCCACGTTAGGGTTAGCTGACAAACAGCGAGCGAAAAGATAAAAATAAACAAAATCAAAAAGTTTCAAGTTATATATTAAAGCAGAATAATAAATGAAAATAATAATCTTTCAAGTCAGATTTTATACTCTAAAATAAATCGGATCCAACGGCATATTGACACTCTCACACGCGATGGAAAATTCGAATCAACCACGCTAAGTGTCACGATCTTTTTTAATCGCTACTGCATTCCCCCTAGCTAATGTCTTTGTGTCTATTGAAGAGTTAAAGACTAAGCTTCTATCCTGCTAACTTATTTCTCACTTAAAACTCCTCTTACTCCATAAATGTATGTATATTCACCAACCCATAGCAACTTTCCAAAAAACTGATTGCGTATATTTTTTACTTTACTCGACAATGTTGTGTATAATCGTGGCGTATTCGTTAAAATGGTTCGTTTGGTACCCCGTAATACTCGGGTTCGAGTCGGGATCGCGCAAATTTTGCTAAACCTGTATTTTCAGCTTTTTTATGAAGGCTTTTTTATTTCAGCTTTTATTTTATTATTTTTTTAATTATTATCTTTATTTTTTAAATAATTATTAGTATTTTATCTTATTTTTTAAAATTATTTTTATTTTATTTTTTTTCAGCTTTTTTATGACCGAATATAGCTGAAATCTGAGGAGTTTATTATACATTTATATATTTTTAATTGGTTTTCATATTATTAATGTGTATAACATTTCGTATGCTTTTTTTTTCTATGTTATTTATACTGTGTTTAGTTTTTTAATGGATTTTGGTAGGTTTATTATAAATTTATATATTTTATGTTTTACTTTCCGGAATTTTTTGCTCCAATGATAAAGGCTAAATCTTTTCTATGTTATTTATACTGTGTTTAGTTTTAAAATTGATTTTGGGTAACAAACATTCATCAATAATTTATTTCTGGGCATTGTATTGCTAACAATTAGGATAACCAAGAATTTTTGAAGGATGCGATTCTCGATTCACAAATGAGCAATAGATGGCGCCAATATTTTAAACTTTTAGTATTCCATAAACCAACGCCTTTTAAACGTTCGTTTAGGAGGTGTTCCTAAACGAACGGTACATTCAAATTAAATACAATGTCAGTGTATGCAATTAATGCCAATATATATATATATATATATATATATATATATATATATATATATATATATATATATATATATATATATATATATAATAAATACGACGATCAATGTATACGATTGATGTAAAAAAAACAAAAAATATATTAATAAAAAAAATCGTAAGGGATATTTTTATAGACAAAATAATGTAGAAGAAAATATTCAAATTAAATCTCATAGGACATACTAAAGAATATAGTACAGTTAATGTAGTACAGTTTGAGGAACATATCTTTTACATTATTTTAATATTTTTTTTGAATAATGTCCAATCGTCTGCCGCATTATCAAGAAAAAAAGTCTCCGAACTATTATCTTTTATTGACAATCCAGAGAAACGCAAAATATTTTTCGATAACTTTTTTTACATCGTACAGTCTGCTGACAGATTTATCTAACAAAGGCTTTAAGGCAATCGGCACAGTGCGAGATTCCTGAAGGGGACAATGTTCTCTTAAAACAGCAAAAGAAATATCGAAATTTCAACGTGGAGAGTTTGATTACCGATGCGATGGAGAAGTTTATATGTGCCATTGGAACGATAGTTTTGTTGTAACTATTACATCAAATTTTATCACTCACGAACCATTAGGAAGAGCAAAAAGATATGTCCGAGCTAAAATAAAAGTTGATTTTCCTTAACCTTACATTATAAAATTATATAATAAAGGAATGTGTGGAGTACACCTGTTGGACCGACTTCCTGGAAGTTATCGACCAAAGTTACGCAGCAAAATATGGTACTTTATTCCTTGATCATAGTGTGGCATGTAAAAGGTTAAATTCTAAAAATTAATCTTTAAAAATTCACCAAAAATTATAAAATGGAGGTAAAGATTCGAAAAAGATTTCATATTAAAGGAATTTTTATGATCTTTTTCGTGATATAAATTTTATAACCCTCAAATTATTATTATTTTAAATGCAAACTTTTAAAAAGTTACTAAAACAACTCAAAAATTTAATTTTAAAAAAATCTAAGAATTTTTCAAAAATCTTTCTTAGTGCACTCCTACACTATAAGAAGAATCGCCATGCAAAATTTCAGCCCTTTTATTTCCCGCGGTTTGGTCTGTACATTGTATGTCTGTCAGTCAATTAGTCAGTCAGTCAGTTAGTTACGGAACTGTTATATATATATATATATTATTATTACTATCTTTATATCGTAACGTTAACTTCATGCGCACGCATTTTTTTCCTATGCTTTTTTATTATTATCTTTATAATAGCGTAATTTTCATATGATTTTAAACAACAATAATTTTTAACTGGCATTCAATTCGCTGTTAAAACTTTATATTTACACCCTATTTAAAAGAAGTTGGATGTAAATTTTTCAAAGAGGCTGTTTCAACACCCAACTTCAAAGAAGTAGGGTGTAAATTGTAGGGTAGAAAGTTGGTAAAATCAAAACTTTGCGCAATGTATTTAATTTCTCGATTAAAAGTAGTTTTTCTAAAAATTAATTTATTTCGCTTGAAAAGCTAAATATTTTATGCACGCGGTTTATATTATTATTACTATTTTTATATCATAAAGTTAAACTTCATACGCGAGCATTATTTTCATATGCTGTTTTTATTATTATCTTTAATAACAACTATCGTTTTTATTCATATTATGTTGGTTTTTTATTAATTAAAAATTAAGGGTAATTAATTTCGATTCCGGAAGTTCTTATTATCTTTATTTTCATATGCTTTTTCATTTACGAATTATTCAAATGTTGGTTAAAAAACTTATGTAATTCATACATTTGCGTGAGTTTAATTATTGTAATTAATAAATTTATATTTCTGGAGAGGATGTTTCAGGTTTTAGTGGTACTATGATGAAAGGCTGAATCTACCAAAATTCTGAGGAGTTTATTATGGAGAGAAAAGGAATTTAATATGTATAGGATGTTTATAGGAGTTTAATGTGGAGAGGAGTTGAATGGTTTGCAGCCCTCAATCAAACACTTCATTTTTAAGAGGCAACGCTAGAGTCATATCATGGTTCTATTGGAAATTTCAGCTAAACCTGTAATTTCAGCTTCTTTTTTTGTCCAAATGATAAAAGGCTAAATCTAGCTGAATTCTGAGGAGTTTATTATAATTTTATATATTTTTTTTATTGGGTTTTCATTTTATTCATGTGTATAAGATTTCACATGTTTTTTCTATGTTATTTATAACGTGTTTAGTTTTAAATTAATTTTGGTTAGCAAACATTAGACAATTTGACATTTTTACTTTTCAGATTTTAGTGCTTCAATGATGAAAGGCTGAAATTCCTGAATTCTGAGATGTGTATAACATTTCACATATACTCTTTCTATGTTATTTATACTGTGTTGATTTTGGTTAACAAATATTGTTAAAATCCCGGGCAATGCCGGGTACTTCAGCTAGTTTATAAATAAAAAAAATATCCTCAAAACTAGATTAAGTAGCAATGCCACGCGACTTGCATTTTTTACACCAGAAAATTTTCTAATGTTTTTTAGTAAAAAAATTAAAAGAAAAACACTATAAAACACAGTGTGGATGATTAAGAATCCCTTCTGAACAACATACAACATCATAAAAGAAAATTGAAAAAAAAATATTTTTGTGTCTTATAGAAGGTTCTCAATTTTTCTACATTTTTCGTAATATCATTGGTTTAGATATAGATGAAAGCATTAAAAAAAAGTCCACGAAACGTACAGGAAATTATTGATGTTTGGGATATCAAAGAAATGATTTCGAGGTATTTTTTTTTTCTTTTGACTTGAAAATTATTCCCTTTGAAAGGGTTTAAGAATGGGGATTTTGTAACGCAAATTCTTTTTGAAAATGCGACGTGGAAGAAACATTCTTAAAAATATAACAAATGGATGCAGCGTAGAAAATTGTTATCATATTTCACTTGAGAGAAAATAGATAAATATTTTATCTTGAACTATAGAATAGTGGCTTTATTCCATAAGCATCTGTTACAATTATACAGAAGTATACGCATAATTTATGTAACATATCTGATGCTTTTAGCATAATTGATATTTTCGGGAGAAAAAACAAAAAAATGGGGCAATATATCAGATATTTTAAATTCATGGGAAACTGTAAATAAAGCAGTGTAACGCCAAGTTTAAGGGTAGGGTCACAATTTTCGACAAAAAATGCATTTTCCAATTTTTGCATTTTTAAAAAGTATGTAATCTTGTGCTCCTGATGACATTTAAATATTTGTTCTAGCTGCACTACAAGTATTTGTCATATTTTTTTTTAAAAACTATTACCATCTGTCAAAACGCTTGGCGTCACATCCTCACCAACCAAAACAAACCGCTCGCTGCATTCATAGCTGCATTTTTTAAAATTTCTCGTGTTCCAACCAAAACAACCATTTTACCAATAGTAGTACCGGATTACACTAAAACATTTATAGAGATTTAGCAGATCCTGATGTACTTGCCAAATGTCTTCATGGGAAATCACAAAACAGCAATGGGAGTGTAAATAGTATAATCTAGTCACGGATCCCAAAGAATGTTTTTGTGCAGTTAGAAACTTTAAAAACAGGTGTATTTGAAGAAACTGCCCCTATAATGAAGGAAATATTACGAAATGCAAAGTACTTTCAACGTTAGGTAAGTATCCGGGTTTTTATACTTCTCGAGCAATGCAAACAGCTGATCGGACGAGATTAATAAAATCTCAGTATGACGTTTCACAGCAAACCAAGGAAGCCAGAATAAATAGAGGACAGAAAAAACGTAAATTAAAAGACAGTCTTGCTCATGACCCAGATGATCCAAGCTATTGAGCTGGCATGCACCAGGCACAAGTGAATGTTTCACTAAATTTTCTCAAAACAGTGTTTTTTTGCCAGTTAAAGAACATATTTTCGAAAACTATTGCTGTGATTATTTTCAAACTTTGCATATTTAATAAATGCATAATATTACATATTTTAACGAAGGGATTTTTAGAAAAATTAATTTAGAGTAATTTAATAACATAAAACTTCATGTAATTTGGTGTGTCTGAAAAAAAAATACATATAGTAGAAGTTATATATATTTGAAAATATAACAAGGTATTTGAATTATAAAAGCTCTGCTTAAAATATTTAATATACATCAGGCAATATACAGTAAAAAAAATTAGAAACTTATATTCAATAGAATTTTTTTAAATGTTCCTTAAAAATGAGTAATTTTAACATTACTGACATAGGGAATCGGGATTGTGACCCTACCTCCTTAATAAATGTCATGTGGAAAACTTTTTTCATACGGTATTCAGAGTATATATTTATACATACATAAATACAGTGTGGCAGTTATTGAGCTATATGAAAAAAAAAAACTTCATAACCTTTGAACTATTGCATTGTTGAGATTCAGTGAAAACTTGGCTGGTGAATGCAGGGTAAGTTGGGATTTTTTTAGAATGCATACTCGTATTCTTGTTGTTCATTTCTTGTTGAAAATGTCGAAATACAGCGTTACTGAGCGTATATCCATCGTCAAGGCCTACTATTCGAGCAATAACAGCCCTATTGCGGCTCAAGGGAAATCCCTGTTGCGATATTCATTGAAGGCACTATGACTGCTTAACGATATGTCAATATTTTACATAATTACAACATAAAAAAGAACTTTTTATATACCATGTTTTTAAATTTTCTGTTGAATCATATAAACTTGACAATTCTGTGTATCAATAAATACTTAAAAAAAATTTTTTTAATGAATTATCCGATCAACTTGAAAGAAAATGAAGTTAATTGGAAATTAACTTGCGTTTTAATTTTCGTTCCCGTCCCGGCCAATAGATGGCTGCACCAGTCTTCTAAGCAAAATTAACTGAAAATGAATTCAAATCTCTTTAAAGATGGCTAAAAGTATTAAAAGAATGCATTGTCATCGTGTTCAGAGCTATTATGAACGTTACAAATGTCTAGCTAGTCGTGAAGTTAGTTAAATTGCATTTCCTGAACTTACGATCCTTCACTACGAACTTTCATACTCATTTCTGTTGTACTTCAGCTCTCCGAAGAAATTCTTCTGAAAAATCTGTGTTTGAAGGCGTTGGCCTAGGCAACGCAGTTAGCCATTTGTTCCTATGGTCCTAAGTGAGTTAAAAATCGATTGCACGATTTGTACTGGACAAACACACACACAAACAAGAAAGCAAGTTAATAAAAAAATGGTAAAAATATTCTCATCCCTATTATCCAAAGTGAACCAGATTTCGAAAAGATGAGATTCATGCAGGATGGAGCACGATCTCACTGTACCAATAGTGTTTGAAGTATTGGATGAGCCCTTTGGGTACTCAGAGGCCACTGGAATGGGAATGGCTTGGCCACAATATTCTCCTGATCTCAACCCTAGTGACTCATTTTTGTATAGCAAGACAAAGCAAATAAACCATCTTTGAGCTCAAAACAGTCATTCAGGAGGTTATCGAAAGCATCGATGTCTCGACACTTTAGCGAGTTTTTCAGAATTTTGCTATCCGTCTGCGCAACATCATAGCCACTGATGGCAAGCATATCAAACATGTCGTAAACTAAATCTGATTATCTGTAGTTACTTTTCAAATTTGAATAAATTTTTGAACTCAGTAGTTTTTTAAGATTTGATTTTTTATTGCATATAGCTCAATAATTGTCACCCTGTATATACACGTGTATATATGCATATCTATATGTGTATGAATTTTTTAAAATAAATAAATAAATAAATAAATAAATATATATATATATATATATATATATATACCGGGTAGGCAAAAAGTCCGTAAAATCTTTAAAAAATCATAAAATCCGGAAAAATAACCAAAATAAAAAAACGTTTGCAGGGTTAGCATCGCTAGGTCACGGGAAGACAGAAAAAAAAAACTCAAAACACAGCCGACTGGTGGCGATGACGTACACAAGTCAGCGGGTGTATCATCCCGGGTGTATCTATCTGGTCCATCCAATCTGTTGGAACTGAAATATGCAATCCGCCTAGAGATGTCTTGTATATATTCGGACCTGCTGAACTCTGCCGTTGCTGAATTTGTGACTCACCTGCAATGTATTATCCCCCGTGGTGGGGGTCATGTGGAACACCTACTGCTGTAATAAACGATTTAGAATCATTCTTTTCGTTATTTGCGTGTCTTTTTTTTACTTGTGTACGTCAGCGCCACCTGTCGTCTGTTTTTTTAATTAATTCTTTTCCTGTCTTAAAAAAAAATCCCGTGACCCAGCGAAGTTTTTACGGACTTTTTGCCCACCCGGTATATATATACACTGCTGGCCACTGTAAATGCAACACCCTGAAGGAAACATGCAAATAACATGAAATTTACAACATGCATTACCGCAGGTGAGATATGCAAATGATTAGAATTTCAGCGCAGACGCACATCACGCGCGCCTGTGGCGCCACTTGAAAGCGCTATTTAAGGCTTGGAGATTTCGAAGATTTCAAGTGCGGCAATTGTGTTTTTCTTGTGGTTTTTTAAAAAAAACGATCAATTATGCCTCGTCGAAAACAGCGATCATCTTTTGATCAAGTATCCGAGTTCGACAGAGGAAGTGGCCTACCGAGATTGTGGATTATCTTTCAGGGAAATCGGTAGTCGTATTGGACGAAACCAAACAACTGTAATGCGGATATGTGATCGTTGGATGCAGGAGGGTACGACTGACCGGCGTGTTCGATCGCATCCACCTCAGCGCACCACTTCACGTGATGACAGGCAAATTGTGCTCATGGCAGTGACGGATCGCTCAGTCACATCACGAACCATAGCACAGCACATGCAGTCTGTAAAGCATCATCCAGTGTCTGCGCATACCATTCGACGCCGTTTACAGCAGACTGGTCTGTCCGCAAGACGTCCATTGCTTTGTCTACCCTTGACGCAGAACCACAGACATCTCCACCGCCAATGGTGCGATGACAGAAGGATATCGACGGCAGAATGGAATGAAATTGTCTTTACTGACGAGTCACGCTTCTGTCTGCAACACCACGATGGTCGCATTCGAGTCTGGAGACACCGTGAAGAGAGGATGCTGAACAGCTGCGTTATGCACCGCCACACTGGTCCTGCACCGGGTATTATGGTATGGGGCGGTATTGGATATCACTCTCGCACACGTCTAGTACGCATTGCCGGTACTTTAAACAGCCAGCGCTACATCTCCCAGGTGTTGGAGCCAGTTGTCCTTCCTTACCTTCAGGGCTTGCCCAGAGCCATATTTCAACAGGATAATGCAAGACCACACGTGGCACGCATTGTCCAACGGTTCGTCAATCGCCAGAGTGAATTGCTTCCCTGGCCGCCTCGCTCTCCGGATCTTTCGCCGATAGAAAACATGTGGTCCATGGTTGCTCTACGATTGACCCAGATTCCATCCCCAGCTGCCACAGCAGATCAACTTTGGCAAGGTGTGGAAGCTGCTTGGTCTGCTGTACCCCAAGAACTCCTCCAAAGTCTCTTTGAATCAATGCCGAGGCGTGTGGTGATCTCCAACAATGGCGGCTACTCTGGCTACTGATTTTGGCAGGAACCACACTTCACAGAAGTCTATAAATTTAATCATTTGATACTTGGTCAACATGTTATCTACAAAATAAATTTTGTTGTGATATCTCTTGTCTTTCTTGGTGTTGCAATTTGGCTGGCCAGCAGTGTATATATATATATAGAGAGAGAGAGTAAGTAAAAGAGTTTATTACTTATCCTGATGTACGCAGAAAAATTATTGGAAAATAAAAGTCCTCGAGAGAGAATTTATTTGATTCTGATGTAATCAGAAATATTTTGAAATAGACTTTGTGCTTCGGCAATCAAATTTATGTTATGTTAGTAAAAAAACCCAATGAAGTTAAAGAGTTTGTGTCTATCGAGATATATGAAGAGAAACTGGATAACTAAGTTGAACGAGGGAGGATTGTGTAGAAATTTGATGAAATTCTTTTGTTATCAGTTATGTATCGAAACTGAGTTGTCTTAGTAATCATATTTCCGATGCATATTATTTAGAATTTTTTTTCAAAGATTAAAAGATTTTTTATTTTTCATGATACTTTCAGAACAAATATAGGTGAATGTAAGTTATCGAGAGAGAACTGTATTGAATTCTGATGTTATCGAAAATATTTCGAAATTTACTCCTTCCTTTGCAACGAAATTTCAGAGAATATTTTTTGAAAGACTTTGGGATCTCAGGAATATTTTATCTTATTTTATGAAAAGTATGAGAGTCAAATTCTGATGTTATAGGAAATAGATTGAAATTAACTCTACTTCAACCTATCTTTTCTACAAATTTTATGGAATAATGAATCTGAAATCCTGGGCTTCGGTTTCCATCCATTTTATAATCGACATGTACAATGCGTCTCATTTCACCTATGTATTTACTTATTGGTCGCAAAGGATTTTTCTTTCACTCGGATCCTAAATTAATTGCATTTGACTGGAAATAAAAACCCTATTTATTAGCAACTAAAAATAAGGTATTTACTATTGGTAAAAGGTATTATAACGCAACCTAAATAAATTGCATTTTAAGTGAGATTTGACTGGAAAGAAAAAAGCCATTTCTTAACATCTAAAAATGAGATATTGACTATTTGTATAGGTAATTAACTATTGATAATAATATCGAAAACATACCCATATCATTTTCTATTGGATGTCTATGTACATGTGAAGTTTGTAAAACTGATTTCTTCTATTCCTATGTGTATATGCTATTGCCGACGGTTACAAGAATTAGTGATAGGCTATTATAACTAGTAAAATTTAAATTATTCAACAGAAAACGATAATAAATAACAGGAAGAATGTAATGACAGGCAAACGAAATAAACAAAAATGCTACACTTAGAGCTAAACGCACAACAAATGCAAGATTCTATAGCAGTATTAAAAACTGAACCATGTAACAAGGTAACCGACCGGTCTCTTCATCAGGAGGCCTAACAGAATCAGTTACCTCAAGGGGGAACTTTCTGAATAGGATGCAGGTCTAACCAAAAGTCATCTCAAGGTCCCAAGATCCTCACGGAAACAGATAATTAAATCCATTGAAAATAATCAGAATTCCTGCACTTAGAGCTAAGCGCACCATAAATGCAAGATTCTGTAGCAGTAAAAAGGAAACACACAATCCTAAAAGACCACAAATGAAAAGACAGAAATACAAAAGGCATTCTTACCCTATCCCGATAAATAGTGAATTGACGGTTATAACTAAAAAACAGCTATTTTAACCTTAAGAAATATGCCACTGTAGCATAACTATAGCGCCACAAGAATTGAAAGAAAAACCTTGTTGTATACCTACGTGTATATGCTATTGCCGATGGTTAAAAGAGTTAGTGACCGGCTAGAATCGAGGAACATTTTAGATAGAGGCTTTTAAAATGATAAACTGATATTATCAACACATTATGAAATGCGTGGGTGCAGTTTTCATCCAAGAAAATCTGCCCATCTGCATTTATTTTAAGCCTCTACAGAAAATACAGCATTACTAGTGATGATTAAAAACAAATAAAAGTCATTACCACGTGCATAGATTCTCATATGAGTTTTTCCTTAGGAAATCTATGTCTCGATCGGACTATCTATATTGGGATTCTAGCGGGAAATGAATAATTATATAGCAATATGATTGATATATAACTAGAAAATTTAGAGAAACGTAGTGTACAATTAAGGGAAATATATATTTTAGGCCGAAGCATTTATCCCACTTTAATATATTAATGATCACATGTGTTCGTTTCGTGATTCAGTTACGTGCTGGATTTGATCACGGTATTTGAAATGATTGTGAGGGAATAGTTCGCTTCGTTTAATATTCAATGAAGTTAATTTCCCTGTTGAAGGATGAAAATATGCTAATCAAGTCTTGACGTCACGCAGTGAAGCTTCCTCTTAAGTAAACACAGTACATCAGCTGTGAAGTGGGTGTGTAATATTAATTTGCTCCTTTTCGTCTGGTATTATGTTATTATAGGAATGTTGTACTTTGGAACAAAAACATATGTTATAAGGTAGTTATAATCTATTAAAGAATGACTATTTATGCTTTATTTTCGTAAGAATCTTAACGAGTGTGTACTTTAAAAATACAATATATGTCATTTTCTTCATTTACCTCAAACTTTCTTGGCAATATACGCCTTTACTCTAAAATTATAAACTAAAACATACGTTATAAGATATAGTTAGTTATAAAATATTAAAGCCTAACCGTTTAGTCTTTATTCCCGTAAGAATCTTCAAGAGTATGTATTTTAAAAATACAATACATGTCATTTTCTGCATTTACCTCAAACTTTCTTGGCAATATACGCATTTACTGGAAAATTATAAATAAAAATAAATGTTATCAGATAGTTATAAAATATTAAAGATTAACTGTTTATGCTTTATTCCCGTAAGAATCTTCAAGAGTAAGTATTTTTAAAATACAATATATGCCATTTTCTGCATTTACCTTAAACTCTCTTCTCAATATACGCATTTAATGGAAAATTATATTTAAAAACATATGTTATAAGATAGTTATAAAATATTAAAGCCTAACTGTTTATGCATTATTCCCGTAAGAATATTCAAGAGTATGTATTTTGAAATTATAATTTTGTTCACAATGTTACAATTTCAAAAGTAGAGTGTCATTTTCGGCATTCTCTTCAAACTCTCTTGGAAATACACGTGTACTGTTAAATATTTAGGTGGAGTTGAACCATCAATTAGAATGTAGAAATTAGACGAGGAACATGCATCTATCTATAATGTTGACTAAATTGGTGGAGTCATTGATCAGTCTAAATGGACGCTGAAAGTCTTAATGAAGAAACGGAAGCACTCAAGTTCGTAGAAACAATCTTGCTGAGACATCAGTCTATAATGTAGAGTAATAAAGAATTGTCCCGAAGATATCTGGAGGAGTACAATTTCGGACAAAAGTTCTATACGGCACGATACACTGCAGCACGACAAAAGTTTCGTCCACGGAAGAAGGAGACCGACAGTTCGGCAGGATGATAAGAGTCTTCCAGTAAAAAAATCAAAGGTGCTAGAAGATGATTCCTCCGTACATCAATCAGTAGGACGGTGTCGTAAAAGATGGAAGTACAAGACGTATGTGGCGATAACCTAAGTTCAGACTAGCACGTCAACGTCTGATATTATAGTACAAACTTTGCATTGATCGAAAAAAAAGGTACAGGTCAGCACTTGTAATGTTAGCATAAAAAGCCTGAAGAAGCTGGTAAACTAAAATAATCTTTCAAAGCATTTCAAATTTAAAAAAAATATTTATTTTCCTGTCTGGATTATTATATATAAGTTCACAAAAATAGCTCGAAGCTTACATTAGCTTCTAATCAAAAAATGACCGTTTAGGTCTAAAATTCAGACATCTAGATGAGCTAACACAAATTTGTTACCCATAGCTTCCCAAGACAGAAAATGGCAAAGCCAAGTCTGCCCGGAAGCTTTTTAAAGCCAATTTTTAAGAGATCCTACTCTCAGGCGAAAAATATGGCTAACTCTACAATTTTTCCACCGAGGAAGCAGGAGAAGTCAGGAGAGAGGGGTTACAGGAACACTAGAAAAATCGCCAAGCCACACAAACGTAGGGAAAAGTATCTGAGAGACAGCGTACAGGATCGGCGGACAGTTTTTTGCTCCTACCGTACGAACATCCGGTAGAACAGGGTAGAGCGATTTATCGCCAAAAACGGAGCAAGACAAACGCCAACGGCGAAGAGCGCGAATGGTGCAAACACCCTATTGGTCAAACCTTCAAGTGACGTAGGAGGCGCAATTTTTAATTGGGAGAGAGAAGGAGAAAACTAGCAAGCGTCTTCTCTTACCCACGTGGCCAGATTCCCACGGCTAGCAAGTGCCCGGAAGCTTTTTAACAGATGGATACAGGCTGTCGGTGATTTAACAAGGTGACAGTCGATCGGCTTTAAATTAACTGCGGCTTTAAATAGCAATAACAGTGCAATTTAAGCGTACTGCCGGAAGTCTAAATATCCGCCCTTTAGAAACTTAGCCGTTACATAAAAAGAATCCAATTCTAAAGATCCACAGGGTATTTTCAAAAGAAACGGACTGATTTTAACGGGCTATTTTCCCCGATGTGGCGATTGTAAAGAATGTTCCGAGAACACAAAAATAGCTTAAGCTTAGAGATAACCAGCGAGATTCCCACACTTTGCGGGGACCAACAAAAAATTAAACTGTGTAATTTTCAATCACTTTTACCAATTTAAAGTAAGCAAGTGACTATTATGAAAACTAGCAAATTGAGGTATTTAATTAATTTAACTAAGATTTAACGTTAATTTAGTAACCTAAAAGGAATATAACGAAATTCTTCGTTATAATACGCATTTATTGAAATTTAAAAAAAATAAAAGCATATGTTATAAGATAGTTATAAAATGTTAAATCATAAACTGACTGGTATATTCGTGTTAGAATCTTCAAGAGTTTTTGTATTTTAAAAATACAATAAACGTCATTTTCGGCATTTATCTCAAACTTTCTTGGCAGTAAACGCATTTACTGGAAAATTTCCCAATTCTCTAATATCGTTCAAATTTTATTGTCTTTAACTTACTGACTGACAATTGACGAAATTTTGTGAATTATTGTAAATGATTCCTATATAAATGAATTAAATAAATTTAATGCCTACGCTAAATGATGTCATAATTTTCAGAATGATGTAAAGAAAATGGTCACTACCTTCACTTGTACTCACTCTCTTTTGGGAATTATACCACTAGCTCTGACGAAATACGAGATCCAGGATCCAGGTTGTCCTAGTTTATGTAATTCTAAAGCTTTGAGTTTATATGTCTGTCAGTTAATACAGTAGGAAATTATTCCCAAAACATCATATTGTTAGAAAATACCCCTTTAATAGCCTGCTATGTACTAAGTCCATTGGATTCGTTCACCTCAATGTTAACCTATAAAGAAAATTTGTCCACGGATTACCGACTTGGATTCCAGGATTTTTTAAAAAAAATTATTGTACTCCATCATAGAGAAATAAATTTTGCAACTCGGGACATTTTTTCCATGTTTTTATTAACTTGCTTTCTTGTTTGTGTGTGTGTTTGTGTGATTGTCCAGTACAAATCTTGCAATCGATTTTTAACTAACTTTTATTTTGTTTTCTTAGAATTTAGGCAAAAAAAAATATTGAGAAAGTGATTGGACCGCTCGTGTTAAATCAAAATGACTCGCGTAAAAAGAGAATGAAATTTTTTTTTGAATTTGTGTTAAATCAAATTCGGGTAAAAAGGGTTCATACAAAAACAAAATTAGGCGTAGTCTGTTTAAATATTTCAACTGGTTTGTATTTTTTATATGTTTTTATTAACTTGCTTTCTTGTTTGTGTGTGTGTTTGTGTGCTTGTCCAGTACAAATCTTGCAATCGATTTTTAACTAACTCCCCGACTAGCTAGACATTTGAAACTTTTAGAATAGCTCAGAACACGATGACAATGCATTTTTTTAATACTTTTAGCCATCTTTAAGCTGATTTTTACCATGTTTTTTTATTATTTTCAGTTAATTTTGTTTTCTAGACTGGTTCAGCCATCTATCATCCGGAACGGGAACGAAAAGTTAAACGCAAATTCAGTTCCAATTAACTTCATTTTCTTTCAACTTGATGGGATAATTCATCAAAAAGTATTTTAAGAAAGCATTTATTAATACATAGAATTGTCAAGTTTATATGATTCAACAAAAAATTTAAAAACATGGTATATAAAAAGGTCTTTTTATCTTGCAATTATTCGTTTTATAAAAATTCAAATAATATTTTAAAATTTAAGTTATTCGGAGAAGAAATGGGGCATAATGTGTTTTAAAAGCTCATAAATTCCTTTGGTGGGCGAAATTTATAAAATAAAAACTGTTGCGAGTTGCAGAAAGGTTCAGGCTCTCTGAAAATACAACTTTTATTTGATTATCAGCATTTATGTAGTTGTAAATAGTAGACAAAAAAGATTTAAAAACAATAAATGCTGAGATTCTTACCTGTTGGGGGGGTTGACTTTTAACTATGACAGGACCTCCCATCACAGAAAAAAAATGTCTAAAAAATATTTAAAAATTGTACACCGTCATAGAGAAAGAAATTTTATAACTTGGGACATTTTTACCATGTTTTTATTAACTCGCTTTCTTGTTTGTTTGTGTGTGTGTGTTTGTCCAGTACACATCTTGCAACCAATTCTTGACTAACTTCCCGACTAGCTAGACATTTGAAACTTTTAGAATAGCTGAGAACACTATGACAGAGCATTATTTTAATACTTTTAACCATCTTTAAGCATCATTGAATGCATTTTCAGGTAATTTTGTTTTGTAGACTGGTGCAGCCATCTATCGGCAGGGACAGGAACGAAAAGTTAAACGCAAGTTAACTTCCAATAAACTTCATTTTCTTTAAAGTTGATGGGAAAGTTCATCAAAAAAATTTCAAAAAGTATTTATTAATACATAGAATTGTCCAAGTTTATATGATTCGACAGAAAACTTAAAAACATGGTACATAAAATGTTCTTTTTATCTTGTAATTATTTGTTTTTTTAAAAAAATGCAAATGATATTTTTTTTAAAATTTAAATTATTCGGGAAAGGAATGTGGTATAGTGTGTTTCAAACACTCATAAATTCTTTTGGCGGACGAAATTTATAAAATCGTCCGCCAAATTTATTAATCTTGTAGCGAGTTGCACAAAAGTTCAGGTTCTCTGAAAATACCAATTTTATTTAATTATCAGCATTTATGTAGGTGTTAATAGTAGACAAAAGAGATTTGAAATAAAAAAGTTGCCGAATTTCTCGTCTGTTGGAAAGGGGGGGGGGAGGGTCGATGACTGATGACTGATGACTATGACAAGATCACCCATGACAGCGAAATGTACCGCTTCTGACTTGACACCCCGTGAGGTCAACCCTCTGAGGCGCATGTGCAAATTTTTGGAGAGACTCTAAAAAATGAATGTGTTCCCATGAGAAGTAGTCTATTCAGGGCCGCCCAGAGGGGTGGGTGGCAACTGGGGCACTTACCCCAGGCCCCCAACTGCCGGAGGGGCCCCCAAAAAATTAAAAAAAAATTATTTATTAGATTTCCTCAGAAAATATAACAATAGAGCAGTGCAATGAAATATAATAATTATGTTAATCATTCATGAAATAAAATTTTAAGTATGAGTAACTTAATTTGAGTGTGTGTTTTCGTCTCTTTCCATTTTTTATTTTTTTTGGGGGCCCCCAACAGAATTTTGCCCCAGGCCCCGTAAAGTCTCTGGGCGGCCCTGAGTCTATTTAATATAATAATGTAAATTTTGGGAAAAGTATTACAAAAAAACAAGTTTTATCTATTTAAATTTTTCTATTAATTATAAGAACTTAAAAAAAAAGCACAAAAAGTAAATAAATTTGAATATGTGGCTAGTGATGTGAAAGTCACTGCCTCGATGCTCGTCGCTGGCAAATCCCCTGCCGTGTACACTAATGGCCGCTGGTGCACGTCAAATATGTCATCGCTGCAATGTCCTCCAAGTTCCCAAAATTACCTCAGGAGGTGCGGCATCAAGTGTTCTGGTCTAGTCAATTGACTCGGCTCAAAATTACGGAGCTGGTCCTTTGGTCAAGTCGGACTCCGACCCTTGTGGTGCCAGTGAATACTGGAGCCGCATCTTCATCGCCCATAGCCTTCGGGACTTGATCTGATGTTGCTGTCGGTCAAGTGGCATAAGCAACAACAAGAAATAAATAACGGACACAATTTAAGATTTATTGCAGCCATTTTTCGGCTGAAAGGGGAATCTCCTGTTTACTGCATAAATAATAAACGTCTTTTTAAGTAGTAAACACGGAAAAATCTAAAATTATAGAAATAAAGATTTTTGTTTCAAATTGAATGTTACACTTCAGATTTAAGGTTTGTTGGTTTTTTTTCGACTGTCATCCTTTGCAACGGGAGATATAAACTAATCCGTTTAAAGTTTATAAATAATCCAACATAGATAGATAAAAATAATACTAAAATAGACAAAAAACAAACAGAAATCAAGCACTCTGGGCATCCACGCACCAACGGCAAGATTCTGTATAAGTGCCGGAACTGAACCATAAAACAACAGAGGTAACCGACAGGTCTCGTCATCAGGGAGCCTAACCATGTCAGTTACCTCAAGGGGAACTTTCTGAATAGGATGCAGGTAAGCCCAAAAGACATCCCAAGGTCCCGAGTCCCCCAAAGAAGCAATTAGTCAAGAAGGAAATGAAAAGACAAACACAACTTACAGTATGGGCTCAACGCACCTTACATGGAAACACACAAAAATCCTAATGCAAAGTAAACGATGCGTACACACCCCATTCCGTAAGTGACTGTTATGGCGAAACAGCAGCCAATTCTATCCTAAAGGTTACGTCATTGTAACATTACTATAACTCCACCCCCCATTACAACTTAACCAAAAGAAACCGTTCAAAGTTTCTAATAGTTCCGTTTAAAGTTTCTAATTTTAAGATAGTGAAACTACGTCAGGGGTTGTACAGCCTAGAATATTTTTCCTAAAGTATCTTAAAAAAATATCATTGCTTAACCCTTTCAAGGGTAACAACCTCCACCGTTTGCACGGTGCAGATTTTTTTCTTGATATTTTTTAACCTAAAAGATCTTTAAAATTTTTCCAATTAAAGGTTGCAAAATGTTTTTACTTCTTTAAACTGGTAACAGATGGCAGCACTAGAAATTTTTCTGCTCATTTAACTGGAATACATTGAATACAAGTGAAAAGAGAGATTAGATTTAGGCGTTTGCACTGTGCAAACGGTGCCCCTCAAAGGGTTAAAGTATCTTAAAAGTTTTCACTTTTAAACAATTTTAAACGTAATCACGGTAATGTAAAAAATTAATTAATTTTTTTTTTATTTCTTTGCAGTTTATTTCCACAATTATTTATTCATAATTAGTTATTTATAAATTTTTCTTTCTGTTCAATATTGATACTAGCTTCAGATTTCATAGACTAAGGATATTATGAAGCCAAACAGATCAGGGATGTTTTAGTATTCAGATAAACTCGGCAAAGGATAATTTTGTTAATATGATGAGTAAATATTTTCAGAATATACGCCTTTTCTGAAGTCCCAAAGCCAGTTAATTTTTATTCCGTACAATGTGTTTCGTATTAAACATAACTGTTTACATTTCTCAGTTAATATAATTCAAACAAGTTAAAATAATGCTTTATTTCCCTGCTAACTCACAATTATCTAGAATAGTAGAGATGCGAGCAGATATTGCAAAAACTAATTATACGTTTTGGACACAAGACTCGCATTTAGTTAGAAGAAAAATTGAATCATTGTGATATAATGTCACTCAACAATATTTGATTTACGCTATATAAATTCCTTTTTTCCTTCAATACCCGTTGCTTATTTAATTTGTTACATTTTCTACGATACGTATTGTCCTAATACAATTTATTTTATAACTCACGCTTACCATCGTGTTCTCAAAATCAGTCCTGAATGAAACTCAAGTTCTAATATTTCCTAATTAAAACACTAATTACTCTCATTAAGTACTAATTACAATATATTACTTACCATATATCGGTAATTAAATCATAAAATGGCTTTCAGTGCAAATTTAATGGAACTTTATAACATCTTACTCACTCTACGCTTATTTATACTGCTAATAACCTGTGTTAATACTCCTGCGACGATTTCAAGATATTCAAATTCAACTAATTTATATTTTCGCTCCTTCACAGGAAATAAAAATGACGTAATTAGCACGTTTATAAGTATGCCTCAGACTAATTCTTCGGAGCCTCGTTGAATTACGAGATAGTTAACATCTGGTGATAGAATCTGCAGATATTTTCTATTTAAACGTAGAAAAATGAATCTGTTATATAATTCTATTAAGTTTGGTTTTTTACGACAGAATAGATAATTAAATCATTAAAATGGTCCGATTTCGCCTGGTTACGGAAAACTATTATCTTGACTTATATTGCGTTTTCCCCGAGTTTTAATGAAAATGATGCTTAATTACTTAGAATTTATGATTTATAATTAGTGTGCAGTATTAGGTTAAAACATTTCAGCGGTAGATTATGCTTATTATACTACTATATATATATTATAACATTAGGAAACTAATTGCCACATTCATTTGCGGTTAACTGCTGGATAACCGAGTTGATTTAGATGTTAGTAGATGGAAAATATTCATATAACGACTTTGTGAGCGGAAGACCGTATTCGCATATATATGATTTAACTGCAACCGCATCGCGATGTATGCCATGAACCGGCCAAGTGTTGGCGCTCTTTGCATTTCATTAATGTTCGCAGTTTGATTTGGTAACACGGCACGATATGATCCACTTGATGTTGATCTTTCGCCGAAGCATCAAAGAAATGATTTGGTAACACGGCACGATAGGATCCACTTGATGTTGATCTTTCGCCGAAGCATCAAAGAAATGATTTGGTAACACGGCACTTGATGTTGATCTTTCGCCGAAGCATCAAAGAAATGATTTGGTAACACGGCACGATAGGATCCACTTGATGTTGATCTTTCTCCGAAGCATCAAAGAAATGATATGATATAAGTCTGCAGTTTGGCGTTAAGAGGGCAGCGAAAGATAACTTGAAGCATAAGCGTAAACGCTTTGGGAAACAAAGCGTTTAGTAAAAACATGAATAAGGCAGACTGAAATACATAATGACATGGCTTTTCATCATAATCAGATGTTACCCACAATTTAGATGCTGTTTAATAATATTAGCGTATACGCAAGTTCAAAAGATTATGCATTATGACGTTTGTTGTTCACAGCTGTTTGTTGAGAGTTCAGATATAAGTAAACCCACTATTTTGTGATATACCTTTTCCTTATGTAAAAGTTTTTAACAGTTAGAGGCACCTCAAAATTGCAATTTTGTTTGTCAATTAAAATTAACAAAGATATAGACTTTAGGATGAGTATTTTTGAGGTTTGGTTTCTGCGTTTGGCCATCACCTCCTGCTATATGAAAGAAAAGAACACACACTCATTAAGCACTGTTTGGGAGGCAAATAACTTGATCTCCCACATAGCTCAGATTACGAAAATTTCGAATGCTATGCATTAGCTCCTCCCAGTATAAATGCTGAAAGCTTTCATCAAGAAGATCCCCATTAAATTACAAAAGTCTGGAAGCTCCCTTAAATCACCAATAAACAATAATAGTTAGTTACAAACTTTGATAAAACTGTTGTTATTCATCATCAGGCATCTGAGCATTCAATTTAAATGTTACGAAAGCTAAATCAACGAGTTCAACATAAAACTTTGAGTTTCGGCTACTGTGTTGTTGTTTCTTATGCCCCTTGACCGACAGCAACATCAGATCAAGGCCATTATAGGCCATTGGGCTGAGTGATGCGGCTCCGGTTTTAAGTTTGTCCCTCAAGGGTCGGAGTCCGAATTGGCTAACGGACCGGTCCAGTAATTTTGAACCGATTCAAGTGACGAGACCGGTACAACTTGACCAAGCACCTCCAGAGGTAAATTTTGAGAACCTGAAAGACATTGCAGTCACAACAGATTTTACGTGCACCAGCCGTCATTTGCGTACACGGCGGTGGATTTGTCAGCGACGAACATCGAACCAGAAACGTTCAGATCAGTGGCCTGATGCTCTTGCCAATTGGTCCATCGTGCCCTTGGGTTACAGTTCTCAACTACATCGAATGACGTCATGTCTAGGGATTTTCTATTTTTGATGATGCAAAAGCAAAAATTAATTGAGGAAAATTATATGTGTCAGAGTATAATATATATACAGTTTAATTGTATTTATTCTTTCTTGACCTAGTTGATGAATCCTAAGTGTCCATAAAGCTATCAAAACATTTCTAGAATGCTCTATAAGCATGTTAGAGAAAGAGGTTTTCAGTTTTACGAACATTTTTTCAAAAATAACTGAAATCCTTGTAATTTGTGATTGTGCGTTTATCAACATTTAATTGAATATTGAAACTTCCATTTATACAATCAGGTATATTGCCAGTCATATAATCAGGTATACTAACACTCATGTAATCAGGCATACGAATAATTAGGTTAACACATTCTTTGGTGAACACACTCTTTGGTTTTTTTAGTTGTATGAGAAAAATTTTTCGTAATAATCGTAAGAAAATAGCTCCACACACCGATGATTATAAAACACGGGGGCGATGAGACATACAACACTTTTAAGGCTTGAAGTGCTTTAGTTACGTAGCGATTTCAAACTGCTCCTCATTATGAAAACGAAGTTATAAAATTTCTACATTGATTTTGAATCTTAGTATGTCCTTTTGCTGCAAACTGAGACCCAGAATTTAGACCTTTAATTTCTAGTTCATTTTCAGCTACGAATTGATATTGAATTTGAGCAAGAGAAATTTTATAAGTTAGTAAGAAAATTCGAAGAGTTTATAGAACTGGGTAAATTGAGACGGTGTTTTGAGCACTATAATAATTTTGTTTTCTCTGCTGCAGCGTAAAAAAACGAACAAGCACTTTTATGATTTATGTATCTAGGTCACAAGTATTCAAGTTTCAACTACCCACAAAAAGAGACATTAAAAGAAGCCTTTATAAGGTAGGCTTCTTTCGTAATGTGAAATCTGTCCTCAGATGAAAGTTTAGAAGAAATACCCTTGGACGTTTTCGAATAACACCCAAACTGTATTTTGTCTCGACAGTTAAACATTTCCAAACCAACACATTATTTTGAAATAAAATATTTTTGTGATTTCGAAATATCTGAAAAAACTTTGTATGGACGTTTAGAAAAATCACTTACCTTGTCATAATTTCCCTTTTAGGGGCAAATATAAACTTCAAAGTTTTATCCGCCCAAGGGAACAAAAGGTTAATTACTTCACAGCTGCTCAAAAAACGTCGATATTTTATGTACTAGCTGAATACCCGTGCTTCGCTGCGGAGTACATTGAAATTAAATACAACTCTAAATGTATGCAAATAATGACAAAAAATATATTTATGATAAATACAAAGGTTAATGTATGCAATGAATGCCAAAAAATATATTTATAAAAAAATCGCAAAGGATATTTTTATAGACAAAATAATGTGAAAGAAAATATTCAAATTATATACTATGGTCAATTTATGTAATTAATTTGCATGTTTAATATCCATAAAAAATACTAATTTGAATTAAATTCTTAAAAAACTTCCATCTCAATTAGTCTAGTGGTTAAATTTTTTTTTACCGTATTTTAATATTTTTTTCTGAATTTATTTCGTTGCTATGCACGTGACGCAAAATTAATTTAAAGTATCACAAAAAGAAAAGAAACCACGTGATCAGCATTTAATAAATTAAATTCTAAAAAGTAATCTTTAAAGATTCAACAAAAATCAGAAAATGGAGGTAAAGATTCGAAAAATATTTTATTTTAAAGGAATTTTTATGACCTTTCTTGACATATGAATTTTATAACTCTCAAATTATTATTTTAAATGCAAACTTTAAAGAATGTCACAAAAACAGCTTAAAATTTATTTTTAAAAAATCTAAGAAGAATTTTTCAAAAATCTTTCTTAGTGCCTTTCTACACTCTAAGAAGAATCGCCATGCAAAATTTCAGCGCTTTAGGTCCAGCGGTTTGGTCTGTGCGTTATCTGTCAGTCAGTCAGTCAGTTACGGAACTGATTTATATATATAGATGAAACGGGGTGTTATTTTGAAATCGTTTGATATTTATTTGTTGTTTCAAACTTAACTTTTCTTACATGTCTAGAAAAGTTACTCTCACAAACATAAAACTTTTTAAATTCATCATTACCATATTCAAACTTCTGAATTTTTTCTAGAAGGCTAATATTTTTATTGCTTTGAAAAAACCGTAAAAATTACACGAAGAGAAGAAATATATTTTCAGCTGTATGTCCTCTAGGAGGAAAGAGTCAGAGCTATTCATCTTTGAGTTATATGTAATAGAAAAGAATCAATTTATTAGATACCTGAAACAGACTTTATAAAAAACAAGTTGTTTTGAAATATGTGTTTCTCAAAAATGTCTCAAGTAGCATTGAAATAAAATCTTTCAAGTATTGTTCAAAGCATTTTTTTTCACAAAATTGGCTGTTAGTAGGAATCAAGAGGTAGTAAAATATAAGCTTCTCTGAGTACGCGAAGATTGAATTGGCGGATATTGTTAACGAAGTCTTTAGGAGAATACAAAGAACTAGAGCATGTCATAACGTTATGACTTTACCGAATTTCATGTACTTATGTGTTTTTAGCTATTTTTGTATGCTCTTAAAAATTATGAAAATTATTTTAGATTAAGGTATCACCTTGTCTACATTTATACCATAAGCATCCCATAAATTATCCCACGTGTTATTAAGAATGTGACCAATGCTATTCAAAATGGATAAAATTGACTATTAGAATTGACCATGTTATACGTACCGCACTACAGCAAAAGTGGTAAACTTCTGTTTGTGAACTTGCTCAAATACTCTGCAAACAATATTCCTTCAGATACTGACTTGCTACCTGGTTTATTTATAATAAAAAAATTGTCAGTAAGGGATAATTATTCATTGCAACATATTTGTATTGTGCTACTAACTGAAAAAGCACACAGATATAATAACAGATGGATAAACACTAGAATATTAATATAATTATTTCGATGGAACTTTTCTTTGATAAATACCGGATGACAAATATATGTATTATTGCCAAATATCAGGATCATATTTAGTCTGTTCGACAAAAATGCTTGGTGAAGTAGGTATATCAGTCCATTTACTCCCGAAACTCTTCTTACTGGAGCTCATTTCACCAGATATATATTTACAAAAGCATAGAGAAATACTTTTGATACACCCATATATAGTTTTTAGAAGCAAATCAAATTTACAGGCTCGAAAATCTAAGTACTTACTACTTCATTACGGCAGTTTTGTTACTCATGTCCTAGAACAACTCCAATTTCAATCGCCTGTAAATCCTTTCTTAAATTAACAACATTTTGTGTTTGTGTAGAATTAGATTGGAAACCGGTTGATTGCATTTCAAAATCCTCAGAATTCAACACTGTCAAAAATCGGCAGCCTGAGTGTCATAAAAATTCTTTTCCATGTCCCCCATTGACATGCATGCCAAGTGCTCGCCATCTGTGCACCACAGCAATATTTATCATAGGAAAGGGAAACATTTATTTTCCATGTAATTAGTGTAATGAAGCGCCTACGAATTGAAAGAAAAATTAAATTAAATTTTAAGAGAAGTTAAATTGATCGAAGGCTTACTCCATTGCATTTTGTGAGAAAGTAAAGAAGCCGACTTTAATTACAGAGGAGGGCAGTCGTTTTATGACTTAGCCAGTTTAAGAGAGGCTAAGTGGAGTTGGTGTCCGAGATCTCAGAAACAGATAGAGTTTGGCAACGGGTTTGACGTTAAATCACAAATCCCCTTCGTGGAGAATTTATGGCATGGGGACTCAGTTTCAAAACCGCAAAACACGTGGAAATGACTTGAGTTGTCGTGAAAGGATGTTAGAAGGGCGTACACGATTTGAGAGGATATCCAATGAAGAAAATATAAATTAAAGCTAAGTGGATGAGATTTTAAAGCTTTCCTGAGTGGCTGTGGGAGTAATGAGAAGGCGTGAGCAACGAAGAGAGAAAATCAAATGTATAGAATAGTTAGAGAATGTTTCGAGGATTCACTTCTGCGGTGTGGGCCCGGTTGACTTTTCCCGGAGTTTTAGCATCGCAGGTGATGCAGAGATTGGCATTTTAACTGTCGGAGACCGGTTGAGCCTTCCCGGGAATTTGCCGACAGTGCTAGAAAGAAGATTCGCTTTTGCGGTGCGGCCTCCGGTTGATCCTTCCCGGTATGCTTGCATCGTAATCCCGTTTCGAAGGAAGATATTTGCTGCTGACGAAGATCCGTTTGAAACTGCCTTGAGAAAAGAGACGATGTTATAAAGAGGATGTTAATATTGGAGACCCGGTCGAGTCTTCCAGGAACTGAGTTTGATCAAGAAAAGTCGATGACATCGCTTTACTGATAAGTGCCCCATCATTCGAAAAGAGTAGAAGACTACCCATGACAGCCTAGAGACGCAGGGCATCCCCTACCTAAAAAGAAGGAGTGAGACCCCATGCCCTAGAGGAGATTCAGAGCCCGAGTGCAGACCTCGTCATAATTGAGTTGTGAATATACAGACCCTGTCGGAGTAGAGACTGAGTGAAGCCAAGTGCCCCATGCCCAAGAGGAGTTTCTGCATCCGTGTCTCAGTGCTATCCTCATCAAACTGAGTGACTGAAAATCATTTTGTCTTGTTCAGACCCCACCTCGCTAAATGAAACTTTAGTGCGGGAACAGTGTTTTAAAAGATATTTTTATGGATACGAGTTCTTTGCTATAAGTTAGATAAATAATTATATGCTCCCTGAATCTATAAAAAGTATATTAATGAAATACCTGTTTTTGAAAGCAAATTGATGATAATTAAAAAAGCAGTAAATTAGTAAACTGTACACCAAGATAATTCATATTGATGAGTTAATATGTAAATAATATAAAATTGTAAATAAATTAGTTTTTTTTTAGTATTGTAATTTTGAGTCAGTTATAATTGCTTCCAGTTTATTGTAAGAAAGGTTATCTCTAGTTTAAACAAATTAATGATCTGTTCGTTTGCCAATTAATGTCCAGAGCCTTGGTTTGTATTAAAAAAATAGATTAACACACCGCACCCAAATACCCCTTTTGAACTAAAGAATATGTAATAACCCAAATAAATACGAATCACGCGCAACTAAATAAAATTAGGACAGGCAACACGACAATTAGTAATTTATTTTCGTATAGTGACATTGCCATTTGATGGAGCTTATTACGTTATCAGTGAATTTAGGTCGAGATTAAAGTTTAAAAACACTTAATTTGCGTACTTTGCAAAACACGAAATTTAATTAACCCGAAGAGCTAAACACAAGGTCAGATGTCGACATGATTTAAGTGTCTTGATGCAAGTTACTCAGTTTGTACGTTTTTCTTTTCGCTCCAAGACATCTGTAAAGTTGTGTACAGGGAAAATAATTGCTTCGCAAAGGTTAGGATGTGAGGAATCCTGTTCAGAGAGTAATATCTCGAGATTTTGCAGATTCGAGAAGGTGGTTGAAGTCCTCTCATTGCATTAGACGTCTGTTCATTTAAATTTTAATTGGGACTTTGGTGGGTCACTGCACTTACTCTATAACGTAGATGTTTACTTTATAGCTCTTTGTAGTTCTATATAAGAAGGATTTTAAATGGGCTATTTGCAGTTAGAGGTTTACAGAACAGACAAAGAACGAGTTAAGACTTACAATCTTTTGCAGACTGCTTACCGAACCCTGTCATTTAAGTTGTAATTGAAAATTCCCCAGCAAATTACAGTTCTTTATAAGGAGGATTTTAAATGGTCTATTTGAAGTTAGAGGTTCACAGAACAGACAAAAAAAGAGTAAAGACTTACAATACTTTGCAGACTGCTTACCGAACCCTGTCATTTAAGTTGCAATTGAAAATTCCCCGGCAAATTACAGTTCTATATAATGAGCATTTTAAATGGTCTATTTGAAATTAGAGGTTCACAGAACAGAAAAAGAAAGAGTAAAGGCATACATTCCATTGCAGACTGCTTACCGAACCCTGTCATTTAAGTTGCAATTGAAAATTCCCCGGCAAATTACAGTTCTTTATAAGGAGGATTTTAAATGGTCTATTTGAAGTTAGAGGTTTACAGAACAGACAAACAAAGAGTAAAGACATACAATCTATTGCAGACTGCTTACCAAACCCTGTCATTTAAGTTGTAATTGAAAATTCCCCAGCAAATTACAGTTCTTTATAAGGAGGATTTTAAATGGTCTATTTGAAGTTAGACGTTCACAGAACAGACAAAGAAAGAGTAAAGGCATACAATCCATTGCAGACTGCTTACCGAACCCTGTCATTTAAGTTGTAATTGAAAATTCCCCAGCAAATTACAGTGTTATACTTTATATGTATTGCCAAAGTTTAGAATAAATGATCATCCCTTTTTGGTAGTGGATTCAATAGATTTTTCAAATTTTGTCCTAACTAAGGCCCTCATAATAAATTTGATGTTGTCTAGAAACGACACTTTGTGAGTTTTGTAGCCCAGTAAGACAATCCCAGTAAGACCTTATCAGCTTTTAAACGCTATATTTTACAGCACTCGATTGAATGATCGTGATATAAAACCCATTTACCTGAACAAGTTTGTATAGTGCTCTTGTTCCAAGGGTTAGTTAAAAATGGGTGTAGTAAATGAAATGACGAACGTTCCCCATAAAGTTCAAAGCTAAATCGTTCGTCTCTCAGGTGTATTTCCTTTTTCAGGATGACCTTTACCGCAGATTTATCTAAGATTCAAGATGTCATTAAAAATATTTCCTAGAATGTCAAACCAAATATCAATGATTAACAAGAGTGTATTTCTATAAGTAATATAAATTAAGGTAGATAAAAAAGGAATTAATTTAATCTGATAACGAAAGCTTGTACTTAAAGATAATTTTTTAAAAATACAAATAATACTACTTTCTTTTTCTAATTGATTTATAACGTTGGAAAAAAAACTCGGGCATAATATGTGAACACGTTCTTCAAAATTGTATTATAAAAAACATGCTTGCATTTTCAGATCTTTTTATAGCTTTAATGCCTTCCTAAAGGATTAATGTTTTGCACTTTAATAGGAGTAATTGCGTCTCATTAAAGTAATCCTCTTTGCGCGATAAACTTATTTCATACAAAATATAATTGCAAAGTATACTACGATTGAAATTATATTATATATTCTAAACATTTTTCCAATTATTGCACAGCTAATTTGGTTGCGATTCTGAGAAAATCAGAAAAAGAAATAACAACCATTATATCATTATGCTTAGCATTTTGTTGTAAACAGGTTCAATTAATGATGCCAAATGAAAGAAAGCAATTTTATTTCGAAATATCATTAATTTTCATTATATCACTTGGAAATTATCTAAATTAATTTTTCCTGCAGTTGCATGTTTAATGGAATGCTTATAATTAGATTTTTAGAATATTTATTGAGGTAAATTTATTTAAATATCAGTTTGTAAAATTTGATATTTTAAACTGTGATAATATTAAGCAACACATCGATGGCAGTTCTTCAATCCTTATGTCGTTTAAAGAGGATTTTTGCAATTGTTGTTTTTCTAATTACTGTATTAGTAATTTTGAATTTTGTTTTTTGGCAAAGGATATCTTTATATTCAGCGTACACGTTATTTATTATTATTTTATCAAAATTAGTTTTTACAGTACATGATTTAAATTTTCGTGTGGCTGACATCAATTATTTAGTGTTATATATAAAATAAATATATATATATATATATATATATATATATACTTACGTTTATCAACTTGTACATTTCTCCCTCTTTTTGAATGGGTCCAAACTATTAAATAAATGAGTAGAAAGGTAGATAATATATGGGAGTGTTGGTAAAATTATAGTTAAAGGAATATTAGAAGAAATCCCTGGTATATAATGACTTTAAATCCTGGTATATAATGCGTTAAATTTATATTTATTGTCAGATACAATAAGATTTTCTCATTTCGTACCACAAAAATTTTTCGTACCACAAAATCGTAGTAAAAATGACGTACAATGAAAATAATAAAATCCCATTTGATAAGGAAAAATACTATATATAAGTTAATCAGTATTAAACGTTATGAATGACGGTAGTGGGAGTTTGTGTGTTTGGATCAATAGTTTCTCTTATTACAGTTGCTTTTTGTTTTATTTATTAGTTTTGCTTTCTTTTATTACTATACTACCCCTCTGTTTGTCTTTTGTTGTCTATACGATTATGTCTGTTTAACTTCTCGTTTTTATTTATATATTTGACACTGAACAATAAAATAACTTTTATGGTGGAAATTAAAGGTTATTAATGATGGTCGTCTTTTCAACTCTTTTCGTCCTATCTTTCAACAAATGCATTATTTGTCTTGTTGTCAATATATCTTTGTTTTCTCTTTCAAAACATTTTCAGAGATCCGTGCTCCTGTTTATTAACTAACTGTCCTTCTCTGCATTTATATATATATATATATATATATATATATATATATATATATATATATATATATATATATATATATACACAGGCAGCCCTCCAACAGCACGGCATTTTACAACACTGTTTCGCTCTAACACTATAGGATAAATTGCGGGAATCCTCGTATAACACTGCAACCTGTAACAGGGTTTCGTTCTAACACGATAAAAAAATTGCAAAAACCTTTGTACAACACTGTACAACACTCTTCTACAGAGGCTGTTCGCACATTTTTTAGACCATTTTGGTAAGCGGTAATTAAAAAACGTTTGCTGCAAAATAAATAATTGCAATTGTACTATGTTTTTAAAAGTCAAAATTATCGTCTGCGGCTTGAAAGTTTTGTTTTTATTCAAAATGGCGTTTTTAACAAAGCAGTGGTTCGAAGGCTACATTTATGCTCTTTCCGAAGAGAAATATGCATACTCCGTTATCCAAAAACGATGTGAGAGTCCTGGTTTTGTGATATCTAAAGCGTCGATAGGTAATATCGTCAACAAGAAAGAAAAAAACGTCAAATTGGAGCCTCAAGTGGGACAAAAATTCCAAACAAGTATCCAAGGAAAAAACGGACATCTTCGACTATTGCAAAGGTACGTTGTTTAATGTTAAAAGAAAACCCCACTAGTCAAAGAACAGTTGCAAAATCATTAAAATTCTGGGTGTCCACTGTAAACAAAATGATAAACGTTGATTTAAATCTTAAGAAAGCGAAAAAACGCAATGTGCATCGTCTTCTTCTAAATCATACCGCTGAACGCAGGACACACTGCAGAATTCTATATGAGAAACACTTATCCAAAGAAAAATGGAAAACAATTGTCACAAAAGATGAATCATGGGTGTATTTAAATGATTGCAACAAAAAAAGAGCCATTTATTATCATAAGATGAGAAAAAAATTTAAGTACATGGTTCACAGAATCGAAAGAAAGTTTTTCTAAGGGATTCATGATTGTTTCTGGTTTTTCTTATAATGGCAAGTTAAAAATAGAGTGGAAAAAAAGTCAAGATTAACTCCAAATACTATCAGGAACATATTTTATCGCCAATTTTTCTGAATGAAATACCATCGCTTTACCCACAGTGCCATCAATCTGTGAGACTCCATCAGGACAAGGTAGCAGTCACACATCAAAATTCACTGTAAATTTCCTAAAAGAAATGGAACAAAAAACTGGTATCAAGGCCATACCCTTTACTGATATCCCTACTAAATCTCCCGATGTATCACCTATGGATTTTTGTGCTTTCGGACTTTTAAAATCTGCATTATCCAAACTTCGACCCAAAACCTTTACAGGACTCTTGAAAGCTGTTCAGGAGGAATGGGATAGAATACCTCTTCTGATACTTCAAAAGGCATTATTATCCTGGAAATTTAATGTAATTATCCTGGAAGAATTTAATGTAATTTAGTTTTGTGAATACAATATACATCGTCTAAAAAATGTGTGAACAGCCTCTGTATAACACTAGATAACAGGATTTTTGTTTAACACATTTAAAATCTAAATTACCTTAAAATAATGAATTATAGTGGCTTTACATGAAAATGCGTAAACAAATTGTAAATTATTCATTTATTACTCTATAAAATTACAAGAAGGCCTAAGCTTAGCTGAAATTCTTGAATCATTTTTCTTGAATGCAGACCCTTCCGTTGAAAGAAGCCAAAAATTCAAAACGGAGCTGCAAAATTGTCTGTCTTCATACCGTGCATCTACAATGACCTTGTAAGAAGCAGCAAATAAACAAAAATTACAATTTTTTAACGAGAATAAATGGTGCAAAATATATAAATGAATAAAAGATTCTGAAAGTGAAGGTGATATCGTTCAATAAAAAAGAGTTCTCGTTTGATTGTATTGAGCAGTGATGAAGAAAAAATTTATTAAATTAATGTCGCATTAAAGAAAATATTTTTTTTTTTTTTTGTTTGTTTTGTGTTATACATACATTTATATTTTTAATAAAAATTAAGTTGCTTGTATGGAATTAAAAAAAATCTTTGTTTTTAGTAAGTTTTCAGAACATAACCCCCCTTTTTTTAACTTTCTCTGGGTCTCATATAACACAGTTTCACACAATACGGCATTTTCTAGGAACCTATCTACCGTGTTGTAGGAGGGTTACCTGTATATATATATATATATATATATATATATATATATATATATATATATATATATATATATATATATATATATAGGTGTGTGTGAGTGTGTAATATATCCATTAGATCTCGTTCGTAATATATAACTTAAAAAGGAAAACTAGCTCATTTTTACATGGCTGGAGCTAGACTCAGCCTGAAAGGAATTAAATCAAATTCGGAAGCAGTCGGGTCGAATCGTTTATTAGAGCGATAAGAAGTACGTCCACCCATTTCAGATGCTCGGAAGCGAATAACATCTGCCTGTTATTTTGAAGGGTCAGCAATATATCGGGGCTCGCGATGTGAACCAACTTCTTTAATCCAGAAGTATACACGTGTCGGAATGCAGAGGCGTGCACTTTATGGGATATTCTGTTGCTATGGGTTTTAAAAGGATAAAGTAATGTTACTAGGGATTGTATTTAGGAAAGCGAATTTAAATGCTATAATGGAGGGCATAATATTTAATTTATTACTTACACACACACACACACACACACACACACACACACACACACACACACACATACACACACACACACACACACATATATTTATGTGTTATAATAATCTTTTAACGTATGATATTAATTGATATGATTTTCCCTGTAAAAGTTTGTAGTCAGTGTATAAATTAATGTATGTAATATGAAGAGAAATTAAATGGTTACATTAAATATTAAATTTGAGTACGTGCTCTTCAGTTATTCTCAGACATGTGTCAGAGTGAATTTCTTAAATTAATAATTTAGCAAAAAAAAATAAATAATTAAATAATGAGCCACTATACAGAATATGCTAATTAGCATATGTTCTAACTTAATATAATAATATACATCCTTGAGATCCAGAGAAGAGAAGAATTCTATTCCAGGAGAGCCAAAGGACATCGGTGAGGAAAAACCACAGAGAGGGAGGCATTGATAAACACGCACAACTTTGATGCGATACACAATATTATTATTATTCCGCATAACGAAGACAGTCCGGATTCACCAGGGCATACACAAACGAAAAGAGCGGCCATCGGAATCTCTTACCGGGGCTTGTGGATACAGGCATAACATCGTAGAGTGGTCGGAAAAAGTATGCGGACAAGGTATAGAAGACGAAGAGAGCAAAGCAAGCAGGGAAGGGCCGAAAATCGCTGCTCAACGTTTTTATACTAGGTGTTAACTGATTTTGCCGCCAGGCTTAGAATTCTTTTAATTGGTTATTCCCGAACACCCGACTTAACCATGTGAGCCATAACTCATCGATGACGACTATTCCCGTGATTTCGATCATGCGATGCAAAGCGCCTGGTTCTGAGTCAGCGGTTAATGAGTAATACTAATGTTCGCGCGCATGCCTTAAGGGACAAATTAGTTAGTTAGTCGATTATTCCTAGATCACAGTTTGGGAAAAAGGGACTATGCTTTAGTGAAATGAGAATTTAGAATACGCGTTCGCTTTAGGACAATTAATATTAGTGGGGCATTATGATTACACACACACACATGCATATATATATATGCATGTATAATATTATAATTATACACTAATACGTGGAAGATCGAGTCATATGGGGATTGCTAAACAGGGCATGCGTTTCAAATTTTTGTCTTGTGAATTTTTGTACACCAATAAAATGCTTTGCTTGATAATAAATAAGTACAAAAGATAAAAATGAGAAAGTTTTGTGTATTCGTGGGGTGCATTACAGTGTAAGGAGTAAAGTTTCAGCTGTAAAAGATAGAAGAAATCAAATATTTCATGATTTTCAGATCCCTTTCTATTGTCTGTAAAATTTCCGTAAAACTAGTGGCAGTTTTTATCCCTAGAGGTAAACGATCATTATCATGAAATAAGTAAACTGTTTAAAATAAGATCTTAGTAAAAAAACATTGATCAATTTGTGGTTGGTTTAGAACAGGGGTGAGCAAACTTTTCCAGGGTACGGGCTACCTCTAATTTTTTCAAGGTGTTGTGGTCCACCCAGTGGCATAATAAATACGGAATATGTACTTACCTTCATAACTACAATAAAAAAGAATTACTCTTTCAAAACTACGTTTAAAGTGGCATAATAAATACGGAATATGTACTTACCTACATAACTAAAAATAAATAAGACTTACTCTTTTAAAACCACGTTTAAAGGAAAACACAAGATAGAAACATAATAATAATAGCCACAAATATAATAATATCAGATGATGCATTTATTATAAAACAATTCAAAATACACTAAAAAATAAATCATTTTCATCTAAAGTTAGTTTTTGTAGTTATAGTTAGTAGAAGACTTAGTCTGCATACTGTCCGCCAATCCTGTCCAGTCTACCTGGCGTCGATGTTCCATAAATATGTTTCTTTTAGTATGCGCGTCTTAGGTCTTAGTAAAGGCGGTCGCCCCAATATGTCTTGGTGGTCCACCGGTCGATCGCGATCGACTTAATGCCCACCCCTGGTTGAGAAAGATAAGGTCGGTACGCAAATTCCAATTTGATCGAAACCCATAGTTTAAAGCCGATACTAAAACGCTAAAAGTATCCATGATAGCAGTGGAACTCGAACCCACACGCTCGGAGATCGAATGCCACCGTCTAAGCCATTCTGTCATCCCCCTGCTAATCAATTTGGAACAAAAAATTTACCCTTTACACGAATGTTAGGATGTAATCCTAACATTCAATTGCTCTTTAAATAGCTATCTATATATATAAAACGCGTAGGTATGCGGCACAAAAATCGACGATATCTCTACACTCCGAATGGCAACGGCTGTTACTACCAGATGTAAACATTAGCGGCCGTCCACAATTTGCAACCGCGTGTGAACATGGATTTACGCACTGAAATCAAGAATGCTCGAAAGCGAACTGAACGATCAAGTGAAAATTGGGAACAGTCTCAAGAAAGACAGCGAAGAGGAAATATTTCATTAAGAGAGAGGTGTGAAAGAGAGAACATAAATGATAGCGACGTTAGGCTTAACCATCACCGGCATAGCAACCGACAGCCAGTTAATTTTCTACACTTTTTTTTCAGTTCTTGCTGAATTTTTACTCCATTTTATAATTGAAGAAATTTTCCCAACAGTTTATTATTTGATATGATTAAGTGTAGATATCTGAATTGTGAACAATAGTACATACATAGAGTGATGTAATCCACGCTATATTTTAGTACAAGCTGAATTTTTACTCCATTTTTTAAGTGGAAAAAATTTTCTCCCATTATTTCTTATTTGATGTAATGATAGAGTGTAGATATCTTAATTTTGAAAAATAGTACATACAGAGAGGGATGAAATTTTAAAAATCATTGGTGTTGGGTTTCTCAGTCTTATCTTTAACTCTGTTCTGAAGTAATGGAAAGTCACATTTTTTCATCACGATGTTTTAGAATCAACCTTATAGAGATCCCTTAACAACGAACCCCTTAACAACGTATACCCCTTAACAACGTATATTTATGATGACAGGTAATGGTAACATTCCTTACACGCGTAACTTTCAGTTGAGTTGTTTTGCAAAAGAAAATATAAAACTAAAAGCGACCATGCTGGTTACGCAGCGGCTAGTATCTTTGAATCCAGAATATGGCTTTAAAATAGCCCCTTATATCGGTCTAAAATGCATAACACTTCTCAAGGTGTCAGAGCATGAGGAGAGATTGCCGCTGTGGAAAAGCTCTAGTGATACAGGAAACATAAAGTATAAAGTAGATACAGTAGAGTCCCGATAATACGAAATGATTGGGACCAGACCCTTTTCGGATTAACGAATTTTTCGGATTAAGCTAAACCATTCTTAAAATATACTTAAATTACGTAATAACGTGTGGTTAAATAAATATTACATATTTCGTGTGATTACGCAGTTTATTTTATAAGGTCTGTCTAAACATTACCAAATCTCTGGACGCAATGGGTGATAAGAGAGCCGAACGCTGCCTAGAACAGTACAGTAGAGTGTAAGTTGTTCGTACAGTACAGTCTAAGATTTTTGACTATCAGTAGATTGTTGAAATTGATTTGAAAGAACCTGTCAACGTGTCAGACGAGAGTGAAGGTGAAGCAGACGGTGACAGCGAGCAGAGGTTATCCCACTCAGACGCCGCGTATGCATTTGATGTAATGCCACGTAATTTCGCAATTTAGCTTCAAGGGAGGGGTATTCTTCTCTTCGACAAAAAAAAGTTAACAGATTTTTTCAAACCGATGAAGTTCAGTGATAATTAGTTCATTACATTGTCTAAATTTGAATTTTCTTGTAATTTTCAGAAATATACTTTATATTACTAAGTATCACTGTGGTTATATTGCAACCTTAGTTATTTTGACTTTTGGTTTCGGATTAAGAGGACATTCGGGTTATCGGGACTCCACTGTATATAGTTACAAAGAAGACAAATAATCATAGAATCACGAAGCAAAGATCTTGTCTATATACATGTATGTTGGTAGTCATTAAATCAACTAAGACTTGGAGAACGGTATAAATGTCAAGATTTACATGAAAAATCAGCATTTAAATTTATCTCACGACCAGAGTGAAATAGAAATTTTAAGTTTTGAACATAAATACTATACAGGAATTTTATTGTTCTGACAACAAAAATCGACACCTAAAATCTTGATATGTATATGTCTTATGATTTTTTATAGCTGCAAAATTTTTAAAGAAGAAAGGAACAAAAACGTACGTACAAGGGTGGCCCAAATGAAAACGAGACTTCTGATTTAGACAACGTGGATAAATACCCACAGCTTACTTTGCGTTTGCTCCAATAGATGACATTATATGTTCTGAAAGAAAGCTGTTATCGTCGGAAAGTGTCACAGTGCTGTTTCATCGTGTTTAAGCAAGGTGACTACGTACGGTTGTGACAGGGATTCGTCCAAACAGGCCCGGCCAGCAGTTACTCAACTTTCAACAGCAGAAGGTGTTAACGAAGCCGAAATTTATCGTCGTACGAGGGTTGTATATTAGCATGATTATCTATCATAGTGTGCAGTATTCCGATAGTTTGTAATGGACGTGTGTTCAAGGGGCATGCCGAGATCTGCTCAAGCACACTTGGCCATCATCATGGAATCGACTGCCGTGGAAAAGATTTGCTGTGACGCTTCCACTGAGAGATCCCCAACACCCCTCCCCTCCTATAGCCCAGACCTGTCATCTTGCAACATCTTCGACTGCACTTCATCGCGCATCTTTGACCCACTGAAAAGACTTTAAAGGACCACCGATTGGATGCAGAAGTCCTATATGTCGTTCAAAACTGGTTCCACAGACAACCACGGTTCTTCGCTCAGGGTATCCAAAATCTAGTAAGCTCAGGGACCCTTGTTCGAACCGATAAGGCGACCATATTTTGCGGATATGTAGCTCATGTACCCCAATTACTTCCTGTATCTTCACATATTTCAACCATTACAGGTAAATAACCCAAAACCCCACTTTCATTTGGACCACCCTGATATATCTAATTGCTGCTGTTTTTTGGCAGTGTTTGCTATTTACTAATCCCCTACATACATGTCACTTAATAATATATTGATATATTTATACTAGTTATCACGAAAATATCCGGTCTAATATACGTGATATTTAATGGAAATAATAGAAATAATTCAGGATATTTTCTTTGCTTATATTATATTTTCTGTATCCATGAAAAGGACAAAGGCAGCAATTCTATTTTGCTATAAGGATCTACAGCTTTTTGTGTATTCATTAAATGTAACAAAAATAAAAAAGAATGAATGGATGAATGAGCCTTTACTCAAATTATTCGTAGTTCTTTCTTTAATGCATTCTGAAATTTATTTGCCCTAATAACAGCTTTCCTTACTTAATGCTTTTTTTATGCTGCTGAATTTTATATGAGTTGATGTTTGCTGTTTGAGAAATATATGAGAGTCTAATGTTGCTACCACTATTATGCAATACGATATAGATGGCGTTACATTATTCAGGGATAGTAATGTGAAATTGTTGTAGCTAGTAGTTTTTTTAAGAATAAATGTGTAAGATAAAGCGTATTTCATTACACGTTTTGAAAGAAGGTTTACGATAATGTTACAGTGATTAATAAAGAAGCACATTTTAACATTTTTTTCTCTAATTTATTCTTTACTTGGAAGAGCAACGAAATTCATCAGGAATGTAGCATTTGTTATTTCCCATCGTGTTTCATCCCTGGATTTGACAGTTTATCTGATATGAAAATGGACTGAAGAAAGACTTAAATAACTTTATTTGGTTTTCAAATACAGCAGATTGGTTGAATGTAACAGGCTAGTAACACCTGTAGAAAATTACAAATGTTAGACATAAGTCCCAAATAGAAGAATATAAACTTATTTCAATTATAATGACTCCTCAAAATAAATATTATATAGTTTATATTTGGTTTTTATAGGCAACTGCTTGGTTGACTTGAATTAGAGAATAGTTATTAAATACTAACCCACACAAGTTCGACGAACGTCCCTTCTGGAATTAACCCCGTTGCACTAAAGTCACAAATGACTGTATATGGGTTTCCTGCATGTAAATGACTTCATAAAAGAAATAATTTAATGTTTTCATTATGTCTTTCATAACAATTTGGTAGAACTGACTTACAGTACTGTAATTTTTTTTAAATTGATTACAAGTTCAACGGACGACAGTCTTTGAATTACTCGTTTTACACAAAAACCACAAATGACTGTATATGAGTTTCAGTCAATTTAAACTTCACAAAACGACGACTGAAGAATTTTAATTTGGTCTGAAAAGAAAACAACTTGGTAGAGATAAATTACATAATGATAATTTTAAAAAAATACTCTAGAAGAACTGACGTCACTACCTACACTTTAAAACCTATTTCATAAAAGCTTTTTAGGTCTAATTAGTTCAAATATAATGTTTTAGTCCTGATTTTTAGCGGTCTGTTTTTAGGTAAATCTAATCACAATTGGACTTTTTCAGCTGGATATGTGTTGTAGTGTGTAGCTTCTTCGTGTGAAAACAAAAGGTTCAATGATTTTTAATGACTGTGTGTAACAGTTCCTTGTTTGCTTCAATAGCAAGTCAACTTTAATTATTAAAAAAATAAATTAACAAAATTTCTGATCACAAATCCATAAATGTTCTTTTCGTAATCCGTATTTACATTGTCCCGTTGCATGAAAACAGACAAAGTAAGCTTTAAAAAATATGATGAATGTTGTTTTAAAGTATCAGTTTGTTTTAAATTTCAAAAAAAACTTTCATTAAATTTCCCATTTTTATTTTATACAGGGTGCGGTAGAATAGACTCCCACATTTCAAACGTAATAAAAAAATTCAGGTGGTCTCTTCTAACGAACCTACCACGGGTTATTAACGTAGGATTACTTATTGTTGGTTACCTCTTTTGTATGTATATATGTATGTATGTGTTAAGTATATACGTATCTATCTATCATCTATCTATCTATCTATCTATCTATCTATCTATCTATATATATATATATATATATATATATATATATATATATATATATATATATATGTGTGTGTGTGTGTGTGTGTGTGTGTGTGTGTGTGTGTGTGTGTGTGTGTGTGAGTCAAAATTTTGACGCATTTTGGCACTTTTCTGTTTATTGCTTGCCCAAGCGATACAGATTGGGTTTGGTGCAATGCCAAAATTATAACTCGAGACGCAGAACATCTGCAATTTTCCTTTCCGGAGGATCGTTATGGAGGAACGCAATCCTACGTTAAAAAACGAATGAAACAATTTACAGAAAAAAGCTTTCTATTTTCCAAAATTACTTAGTTTTTATCCACTAGGTTTTGACTGTAAAATCACTCAGGTGACGCCCATTATTTGTGGTGCATTTGCGAAACCGTTCTCTTAAGTTTTCTATCACTCTGTTGGTCATTTAGGAGAAATTGCGGCACCTTTCTCACGAACAACGCACTATTTTAATGCTCCGAGGAATACCAATTGGTTTCCTTGGTTTTCTTTGCAGACTCACTTGCTCTCTTGTTTGAAACCCATCGGAGGATATTTTTTCGATCAGGAACTCTATCAGTTGCATAGAGGCCGAAGCGCGTCCGAATTGCCCTCTGTATTGCGGTTATAGAATCGATGTTTTTATAGAACACCTTGATGATGAAACTGCGATGTTCACCGGACCAACTCATGGTGTCTACTGACAACTTGAAAATCAGCCTGAACTGTAGCCACTTCCTGTGCCATCCTCCCCTCTCTCACCCCTTTACCACTGACCTTCAGAATTGTGGGAGCTCATTCTACCGCACCCTGTGTTACCTTCTTCCTTACAATTTCCTCTATTCTATCCTCGCAACATTTTTTTTCTTTAAGTCCAAGTTTTGTTAAATGTACTCATTTTCTGTAGAGTTTATATATAAGGATTTTATCTTTAAATATTTCAAAAAATAGAATTAATAAAAGTCTAAATGAAAAAAATTATTCGAATAATTTCTAAAACAATAAAAGGTGTCAGTAAAAGTGGAGAACAAATAATGTAGGATTACTTATCGTTGCTTACCCCTTTTGTAATTATATATGTACGTGTATATATATATATATATATATATATATATATATATATATATATATATATATATATATATATATATATTTATATATATAAATTTAGGTCGAAACACATATTTCACATTTTATTCACAATCTTGTAATGATTATATTTAAAAAAGATGTTTCAGATTCAAGAACTAGAAAATAAAAGTAAAAGAGAGCTAGAAAAATATATATCAAATAATTTTATATGAACAAATAATTTTAAACATAAGTGTAGATCGAAATCCAACGTAATCCAAAAATAACGAAAAAGGTCGAGGAAATATCAAATTAGATAGTCCAAAGTTCAATAAAGATTCCAGAGTATGACAGCATTAAATATATACTGATTTATTTACATTTATAGAAATAGAAACAATTAATTTCAAAAGCAGCAAGTTGCTCGTTGTCAGGTGAGAGCCAAGAACCGAATAACCAAATGTAGGACGTTACAAAACTACTTTCTCTTGCGCGTACAGCGCCCTCTATGTGGGTAGGTCGAAACAATGAGTTTTAGTTGAATGTTCGAAATGATTCTTCTATTGAAATTTAATGGAATAAAAGCATTTCCAATAAAAATACGACTAAGCCCAAAGTTTTGGAAAAAATCAGAGTATTAGAGGTAATTCCGATGCATGTAGACAATTAACAGGCCTTCAAATACAGATAGACACTGGCAGAAACCTTTTTAGCATGCATTCTAATTATGATATCGACATGCAATTAACATTATATATTTATAGATTTAAAAACAAATTTTCGATCCCAATGTTGGAAAATTAATTTTTAAAAACCCTTAATCCAAACTCAGTTTTACTTCCTTAAATCGGAAATAGAATATCTAAGTATGTCGGGTCATCGACCGAAAAAAGTGGCAAAAGTTCAAGGTCAATCATGACACTTGTTGGCCTCTCCTTGTCTGGGTAATTAAGGATGCAGTTTGAATAAAGACATATATTCTATTTTTTAACAAACGTTTATTAAAGAATTCTCAAAGTTTAACTTGGTCTATTATTTGACATGAATAAAATGTAAAAAAAAAGAAATGCAGTGGGAAATGATTCCTGATTTTGCTATGTCTTCATACTAAAAGTGTTTGCTAAGTCTTCATACTACTTTTTCATTCTAATTTTCGAAAAATAAAATTACAACACTCAGTTTATGAAAATGCGTTTATAATGCTGATTTATAATATACCTATAATTATATACATATACAGTGGAATCTCGATCGATCGTTTTCGGATCCAACCTTTTTCCCGCATGTGTCGTTCATTTTATCCAGTCCCAACGATCATATTGCTTTGTTATGTTTCCGCATCTATCGTTTTCCCGCATTTATCGTTCATTTCAATCGCTCCCTTGAAAAACGATAGATCGAGATTCCACAGTAACTATAGACGTAAAACTATATTATAACTATTACGATATATCTATACATCGATATATCTATGCAGAAAATATCAGCATTATAAACTGGCAAAGTTAAGCTATGCATTTTAAAACACAGCTGCGAGAAATTGATTTGGAATTTTTAGTACATCATTTCCCACCTTGCATTAAAAGCCTCTGCATTTTATTTATATTCAGTTCTTTTATTCATGTATTTTCGTCCCAAACAATCTTTCTAATCTATAAGAAGAACTTTATTATGATTCAGTTTGTTTCTCTAACTGGGGAACATTTCAACATTCGTCCATTCCCCACTTCAAATTTTCTTGGCTTCTTTATTAAGGGGACAGAGGATCTTCAACCTTGAATTTTTTTTAAATTTTCAATTTTTAGCTTTATATACAGAATGGGAATTATCAATATTATATTTTATTACACTGAAGGCCCTTAGATTCAAATTAAAGAATTCAAAATAAAGATTTCAAATTAATAGAATTCAAAATAAAGATTTTTTTTTTTTTTTGGCAGAGTAATGCCTGTTGAAATTTTTTTTTTCAAAAATGCTATTATTTTTCAAAATGCTCCATGTGCATTCTAAATAATTTAGGAACCTTGTATTATTTAATATGTTTATCATATATATACAGGGTGATTTTTATTAAACTGGCACAACTCAGAGCCGCCTGTAGCTCTATTTATCAGCTGGAATTCCACCAAAATTAATAGAGGGATTAAGAACGACATGGGAAAAATAGAGATGCGACACCGACAACAAAACATCGATGTTTTGAAACATCGATATTCAATATTAAAACATCGATGCTAATAAAACATCGCCCCAAAACCATCGATGTTTTTAAACATCGATGTTTATGAACATTCATTTTTTAAAACTGGTTTAGTAACCTCTAAGATTAATGGTATTCGATTTGTCATGGAGGAGGGGGGGGGGGGGTAATTTTACTCTCAGGTTGGGCTGACACAAATGACAAAAACTTGGTTGCTAGAGTCAGCGCATATCGCAGAATTTCCATGACACATTTTATTACTTTTATCAGAAAATGGAGGAAAAAATTATCTAGCAATGTATTAACAAATCTGATATTTTCAAATTAAATAATACAAAAGAAAATTACATACATTTACACCAGTTTGAAGTACTGATGCTAAACCAACCTATGGGGGAAAACTGAACAAGCTTATATTTTCGCTACTGTAAATAACAATTATTGGGGCTATTGGGGCATATAATTATTATTCATTGGTTGTTCATTGCCATTTGTCTCTAATCGTTCCCCCCTTTTGTATTCGTCCTTTCCAGAATTCAGACTGACATTTACTGAGTGGAAAAATTATGTTACGTGGCTAATTTTTCTATTACGGTACATTTTCATTTAAAAAAAACATCGAGCACAAAACATCGATGTTAAAAAAAAATCGGCTTCAATAAATCGGTGTTTAAAAGATCGACATCGATGTCGCATCCCTAGGGAAAAAGAGTTTCCATCAGTCCAAAAGTCGCCGATAGGGGAAGATATGGCGCTGTTGTAGTCGGTGCATCCGAGAATAATAACGCAAGTAATTTGCATAAAACGCAAGTAAAACATCAAAATGCAAATTCATGACTACGTACTCGACAGCAGCGCCAGTATTTTGTGCTATAAAGACCGGTGCGGAATCTGTTGCGCCATCACTTTACAGAAGAAAGTGTCATCAGTCGCTTTTTTCCAATTTTGCATTTCCACCCGGACCTAACCCATGTTAATTTTTTTCCTGTGGCGTTATTCAAAGTCCACGGTGTATCTTGGTGGAGTCACTAACTTGGGGGCCCTAAAGGACAACACATCCCGGACTGTGGTCCTGGATGTATTGTCCGGAATGTGTTGTCCTGGATGTGTTGTCCTGGATGTGTTGTCGAGCGGAACATTCCTGGTGACATGTTACGCTCGACAGTTGAGAACGTGGTGTTCAGGATGCAATGTGTCGTCCACCAGGACGGTGGTCACAGTGAAGGAGGGAGAAGTGAATTTGCTGCATAAAGCGGTGTTGCAGTGGATTTTTTTTTGTTATTCATTTGTCTGCTTATTACAACTTTTTCGGTATTCACTCCTTATCGTCATAGGCCGAATTACTGGCACTGCCGTCCACTACGTAGTCGTGAATTTGCATTTTGGTGTTTTACTTGCGTTTTGTATGCGAATTATTGGGTACAACAACAGCGCCAACAGCTTTCCCTATCGGCGACTTTTGGAATTATTATTTTTTAAATGGAAATTCTTTCCCATGTCGTCCTTAGTCCCTCTATCAAATTTTATGGAATTCCGGTGGATAGATCGCGCTACAGATGGCTCTGAGTAGTTTCAGTTTAATAAAAATCACCCCGTATATAAACATAACTGTACAATGAGTTTTTTTTTATGTAGGAATCTAAAGCCATAAACATTTTTTTTTAAATGTTATAAATGTTTTTTTAAATGTTTTAAAAATGTTTTAAATATTTTTACTCTATTTCGTTTGAAAAATATTTGCGGTTTCAAAGAATTATGCGCAGTTTTGTGACAAACGCTTCAATTAACAATCCTGAGAAATTTGGAAGAAATCAGAACAAAAAGAATATGCATGGAACATTTTTAAAAATTCTAGCATTTCTGAGGATTTTTTTTTTAAACATGTATTATTCTTTCCCGAAATACTTATTTGTGAATTCTAATTGGTACCAGTGTAACAAAAAAGGATATTAATTATTCTCATATTGCATATAGAATAAAATATTCAAATCAAAAGAATTAACGAGGTTGAAATCCCTTGTTCCCTTAAGCCAGGGTTCCCCTACCTGTCAGTACGTAAGACCACATTCTAGAATACCAGCCGGACGGCGGGCACCATTTATTTTTTCAAGGGGAATTTACAGTTGGACATAGTTAATAATACATACACATAATGTACAAAAAGCATTTAATTCCAAAAATATAATATAACATAAAAAAATTATTCTTAATATTCTTGTGTAAAATAAATGATTACTAAATAATGCATACAAAATCTACAAAGTTTAAAAATTCTTTATCAAAAACGCTATTTCTACTTTTGTGTGGTTAAGCATTAAAATTGAGAAAACTTTTACATATCATTTTATTTATAACTGAAATATTTTTATCGTGGTCACACAGCGGTGGGCACACGTAAAACGATCGGCGGGCGCCATGGTGCTCGCTGGCATAGAGTTGGGGATCCCTGCCTTAAGGTATCACCCTATAGGGCAGGGGTTCCCATACTTATTTGACCTACCGCCCCCTTTTCAGAGAAAAAAATCACTCACCGCCCCCCTGGAAGTTTACCATTTTATGCGAGTAAACAGAGATACAATAACAAATTTTCGGACTTTTATATATCTGTTTTTCTACCTATATAGAACATAGTAAAGAAATACGTTGATGTAAATAAGACACCTTGAAGCTTGAAATTATAAAATTATTCCTTAAAATCCACCATAGTTAAATTCGAATTACACACCAAAAATTACGTTGGCGACGGATAATAATCGTATGATAAAAATTACAAATAACAGTAAAACTAATGTGAAGGATGAACTTGGTGCATAGTAATAAATTTATTTATATTTGGCTCTATTTTAGTCAGAAGCATTCTTAAATAACCGCGATCAGTAATTTTCAGTTGGGTTCTGCTTTTAGTTCACAGATTTGTGACCACACTGTACCCACGTTCCACTAAATATGATGAAAGAAACGCTATTCAGAATTTTTGTAGACCAAAGCTCATAATCCAGGGTAAAATGTTCGTATCTCTTTTTGCAGCCAGAACTGTTCGTAGCTATGCTTAAATTTAAATTTTAAATCTTCATTTGTTGATACTTCTATCAGTTCTTGTAGTTTTACAGAATCTTCTGAGTTTGATCCTGAAAAAGGATCCAAAACCCAATGAGGTATGTTCATTTTAAGTATATCTTCAAACCGTTTGTTGAAGTCAGAATGGAGAGCCATAAAGTGCTGACAATAGATAAGCATGTCTTCATCATGTTTTTCTACTGTTGATAAATGCGGAAATTGGCTGAATTTCCCTCTTCCTAAAGTTTTAGAAGTTTTGCCACAAAAGTGGAAATCACAATTTTGTTTTTATTAAATTTAGCTCATCACCTTGGAGTTTTTGATTTGCGGCAATGAATTTACTAAACAAGTCTGTCAAATAGGCTATGTCATTTATAGAATCGATTAAGTTGACTCGTAAATAAACATATTGTTTTCTAAGAACTCTAGCTCTGAGTCAAAGAGTTTATAACATCGATCCAAACAGGCACATTTTGACAGCCAACGAATTTCTGTATGAAGCAGCAAGCGATTGAATTCTGCATAGTTTTAAATGCAAAGTTGTTCAAACAATCTGTCATTCAATGCGTTGCATCTGATTTTGTTGACTGCTTGAAAAACATGCTGCAATGACCTATGCAGACATTCATTCAGATTTTTGTTAACTAAATGTTGTCGGTGAATGACGCAGTGCACGGCAAATACATTCAGAACCGCTCTTTTTAAATATGCAAGAAAACCCCTGTAGCGTCCTATGATCGCTTGAGCACCATCAGTAGCAACAGAAGATATTTCTGAGAGGGATTTCTCTTTCTTTGAAAAACTCTTCCAATGCATGAAATATTGATTCCCCCTTGGTATCAGTCGAAAAATGATTATTATCAGTCTAAGAATTATTATTTGCAAATTTTTTGCAAATAATAATTCTTAGCATATTTTTTTCTTCTTGTATGAATCGCACGTATGTTAAAATTAAGGCCTCATTTCCTGGCAAAGTTGACTCATCAAGCTGAATAGAGAACTCGGATGTTTTTAAATACTCACATGAGTCTTCAACATCTTGACCCATTTCATCAATTCTTCTTTGGACTGTATTATTGCTCAATCGAATTTTCTTTGTAATTTCAGAAGCTGGCTTGTGTACCATAGTGCGAATTACTTCAGTTATAGCCAGTAGAATTAGTTCTTCCCCAATAGTGTGCGGTTTTCCCGATTTCGCAGTCATTAGAAAAATATTACATGAACTACGTAACCCATCGTCACAACCGTTGGATTCTACTGAGAAGACTTTTGCTAATGTCGGCTTTCTCAAAAAATTTTAATTCATTGATTAAAAATAAGATAAGGTTTCATCGTCCTTATCAGCATGTACTTTTTCAAATGTTCTAGCAATCTTGATGCCTTCATCGCTAAAATATAAAACTATATTTTCAAGCAATAAATTTTAAAAAAGAGTTAATAGTTTTAATTTAATTCTCGCTTCTTTAAATATTTATTCCTTATTAACGCACAACTTATTTTACAATTAACACAGATTATTTGATAAATATAAATAGAATGGCGTAAGTATAAATTTTCGGCAGTTGCACGAAATGTCAGTATTCTCCACTTCTAACTCTACACTTAGATAAAGAAAAAAATTACAAAATGAAGAATAAACAAATAAAAAATCCACAAAACTTAATTGGAGACTAGTTAATATGTGAGCCATACAGAAAATAATCAGAGGAAAAGAACTCTAAGTTCTCTCTTGTCTCTCATTCGATTTCGGTAAAGGATAATGGTAAAGGAGTTGTACATCAGCAATATATAATTCGAAACTCCTATATATATCCTGTTTGGAGCAATTTTATAAACTCATTGACTCAGTGCTAGAGTTCTTAGAAAACAATATGACAATTTACGGGTCAACTTAACCGATCATATATATATATATATATATATATATATATATATATATATATATATATATATATATATATATATATATATATATATATACAGTCGAACCTCCATATATCGAAGTAGCAAATTGCGCGAAAAAAATTCGATATATAGAAATTTCGATATATAGAATTGAGCTTAGTCTTATCATAATTCTCCTAAAAAAAATTAAAGCTAATTTTCGTATACGATACTCCTTTTCTAATTTATATGCGAATCCCACTAAATGAAGTTAATAACTAAAAAATGAATTAATATGAAAGATTTATTGATTACTACATATCCTTAAAAAAACAATAATACAGACAGTGGTTACAATGATAACGGTTACATTCTTTAAAAAATAACGATATATATATATCTACCTACCAATAAGTATCTACCAAGAAGTATTTGGACACCTGTGATAGAAAAGAAAATCAAAATTTATTTTTATTCAATACTTGGTAGAGCATCCACGAGAAGAAATTACAGCCTCAACCCTCCGAACATGCTTTCCACAAGTTGTTGTAAGATGTTCACTGGTATTTTCATCCACTCAGCTTGGAGAATCACATGTAAGTTCCTTCACCGATTTTGGACGGGTGTTGCACCCCTCAGTTCGGCGATTCAACTCGTCCCAGAGGTTTTCGATAGGGTTCAGGTCTGGGCGCTGGGCAGGCCAGTCCATTCGGTTAACATCATTGTTACTATACCAATCCATGGTGGATCTCGCAACATGACAGCTGGCGTTATCGTCATGGAAGTAATATGGGTCCAACCCGTAAAACTGCCACAACGTAGGAAGCACACTGTTATCCAAAATAGAGCAGTAGGCGTTGGCGTTGAGCTTACGATGAATTGGGACCAAGGGTCCCAGTCCATACCAGAAGAAACACCCCCAGACCATATTTCCACCTTCATCGAACTTTACTGTAGGCACAATGCATTATGGCTGGAGGCGTTCTCCAGGCAGACGCCAGACCCAGACCCTGCCATCCGAACGGTAGAGGGTGAACCTTGATTAGTGGCTCCATAGAACATGTTTCCACTGATCTAAGGTCCACTTTTGACGTGCTTTGCACCACATTAACCGAGCAGCGCGGTTGGACTTTGCGATCAAAGGCTTATGGGTGTCAGCACGACCATGAAAACCAAGAAGGTCGGCTTGCTTACGGATGGTATTCATCGAAACAACACTCCCGGATGCATGTTGGAACTCCTGGAGTATGTGAGCCATCGGTTGGGTGCGGTGTTACGGGGAAATACGCGTAACATTGCAAATAATGAGGTAGAAAGAGACATGTGCGGACAAACAGAGTTAAGGGGACAAGCGTATGGTGAACTTACAAATAAGGATTGATGGAGACAAGAGATGAATAGGCGGTGGACTTGAGAGGTTCAAAAGAAAGAAGACGTAAAAAAGAGGAACCAGGAGATGAAGAGAAAAACGTCGACAAAGGAAGTCCAGATGGAGAGGTAATTAAGAAGTGAAAAGATATGATACACAGACAGGAAAGCGCATATGGGAAGGCAGGTAGAAAATAAATCGTTAAAAATGAGACCAGTTGAACATGAAAGGCGGGGAGAAGATATGAGTTAGCCGAAAACAAGGTAAACGGAAACAGATGAAGTGCTGGGAACACGTGATGAAAAGAGCCATGGGAATATGATGTTATGTAAGGGGAGGAGAATGTACGAATGGGCGGAGAGATATAGGTCCTCCCAAAATTATGGAAAGCCAATGGCAAAGGAAGGCGTGGCAAAAAGAAAGGAGGGGCAATGAGAAGGTGGAAGACATATTAACGAAGGAGTTTTATGCCAAGAGCATATATCAGAAGGAGTTTTGCTAAAGAGCAGATGAGAGGGAGTTTTTGCAAAGGACCAGATACGAAGAAGTGTTAAGAACCAGATAAGAAGAATATGATGCGGAGAGCCTAAACCGAAGGAGTTCCTGCTAATAGCCAAGATCTGACGTGATGTTTTATGCCGAAAGCCCATAACAGAAATGAAGTGATGCCGAAAGCGCCCAGCCGAGTATGGAACCGATGAATAAGACCCAGCGGAGCGCCAAGTCTACCTGACCAGTTATTGACCGAGCCTCGACAAAGAACCAGGTGTGAATGAAAGATTTTCGACGGAGCGAGCGCATTTGATGAATCCCGTCCTAGTTCATTTAAGGAGACCCAATTCTCCGAGAACCCAGCGCCTGTGAAAGACAGCAATATCATGCATCAGTGGAGGTATGTCTGTGCTCTTTTATTTGACCCCTTGTGATAAATATGTGCCCTCGCATTTTCTCATTCATGCCGAATAAGTTCATAATATAATTGTGATAGATATTTAAGAAGTAGGAGTAATGTGGATAGGTAACTTAACGTAATTCATGAGTGTAGTCAATATTGAAAATAATAAGTGTGAATATCTGTGATGATAAGTGAAAGGTTTAAGTGTAATATTTTCTGTGTGTATGTATATCATTTTAGATGTTGTTAATTAATAAACGTGTCATTTATTATCTACAATCAGATAGTCTGTAATAATTTGTGAAACACAACGCAATGTGAAGACTTTAGGATGTTTAATTACATGACATTTAATTAATAATAGTTGAAAGGTCTATTATATTTGGTCTCATGACCGATTCTTTACCCCACCCACAAACAATTCCATTACATGCGGTTCTTCCAAATTTCTCTTCGACAGCACCCGTCAGTATCTATCTCCCAGTTTCGTGGGTCTGCCGACTCGGGGCACATCCTTACAGTCACCGCACACTGATGAATCACCACTGATGAATCAAATAGGTCACTGTCGATTTGGGGTAATTCAGCTCGCTAGATATGCCCCTTAACTAACTAACCAAAGTTGCAACAGTCCATAGATATGTCCCTTAAGGATCGCCCATTTCTGTGATACCCGACGATTAAACATTTTTCGAAATCAGATAACTGTGCACTCCGTGGTACCTTGCATGTGCCTAAAGCCAATGTTGTTTACTACATGCCAATGTCATCAGTCGCTTTTTTCCACTTGCGTGGCCATCTCGCTCGCCTTACCTAACCCATGTGGTATTTTTCTGTTAGGTTATTTAAAGTCTAATGTGTATCTTGGTGGAGTCTCGATCTAGACGGCCCTAAAGGACAACATTTCCCGGATTTTGATTAACATACCTGGTGACATGTTATGCTCGGCTGTTAAGAACATAGTGTTCAGGATGCAATGTGTCGTCCACCAGGACTGTGGTCACATTGAAGGAGGGAGAAGTGAATTTGCTGCATAAAGTGGTGTTGCAGTGAAATTTCTTTGTTATTCATTTGTCTGCTTACAACTTTTTCGTTATTCATCCCTTATCTTTATAGCCCGAAATACTGGCGCTGATGTCCACTACAGAGTCGTGAATTTGTATTTTGATGTTTTACTTGCCTTTTATGCAAATTCTTTTGTGCGCCAACAACAACAACGCCATATTGCCCCCTATCGGCGACTTTTGGATTTTTTTCAATTATTATTATTATTATTATTATTATTTTAACGGAAACTCTTTCCCATGTCGCCCTTAGTCCCTCTGTCAAATTTGTCCTATAGATCGCGCTACACATGGCTCTGAGTAGTGTCAGTTTAAAAAAAATCCCCCTGTATATTAGTTTTTTACCCGGTGTTACCCGAGTATTCATTTATCCTTTCTTTTATTACACGGGAAAAGTAATGAATTCTACTTATAGTATAAAATCTAAGTAATTTTATTTACAGGTATTTAAAAGTATATATACAGTATATAAATTATAAAGTAAAATTACAAATTCGCTCTAATATTAATTTAACTTAAAACCTGATTAAATCCAACCTTTTTAGTTTTGCCTCCAGGAGCATGAAAAAAATGAATTCTTGGATTAATCCATCCTTGAGCAAGAAGAGTAAAGTTGTCCGGGAGAGAAACATGGCGATCTCAAATCCATTCTGCAGCACTTAATATTCTGCTCCTGTGGCTTGTTGATAGTGATCGACAGCGCATTCTCTCTCTGGAAATTACAATCACTTAAAGTTAAAACGGAGATCCGTCGGAATGAGTGGTATCCGTGGGATAAAAAATGTTTCACTCTCTCCTTTTCCTTGTGGCGTCACGACAAGGCTGATAAACTCTCTGAGGCATTTTGAAGAAATTTCACAACTATTGATCCATACCAAGAAAGACAGAGTCCTAATTAAAAGCGAAAGCCAAATTTTTAAAACAAAAACATAACAAGTAGATTTATTTACAAAAAGAATTAAACATTAAAAACTTCCGACATAATCACTTAATTTACGTGCAGATTCACAAAAACACGCTCCAGGGGCCCATTCTCGGCCCAACAACACAGCAGCCTAGCAAAAACACGTCTATCCGGCTCGGATTTTATACAGCGTCTCCCTTCAATGTCTGGATTTTCAGAAGGGGTGGAGGGGGCGGCAGATGCCGACAGATTATCGGCTGACAGCTCTTCTTAGTCGCCGAACTTTACTACATTGCAGAAACGTCCAAGATGACAGCTTTAGTGGCTGCATCTGTAAGGGAAACGGTTTTTAATCCCCCACGTGTGTCCGAACTGGTGGAACCGAACAACACATTCTTTGAAAAACACGCAGCTGTGTTTCAGACCTTGTGGGGTATCGGAAAAAAACCATATTTCCAGTACGCTACATCCTGTTAAGATTGTCGTTTCAATAATATTGCCCAGCATCTTCTTGACACACAGTGTTGTTTCAGTGCAAAGTTTCGGCGGGTCGAGGTTCCGTAGTAAAATAATTGGAGATCCCAGTTTAAGTAAAAGACGTTGTGGCGTCAACCCAACCGGATCAAATGAACTATTTTGGGAAATTGACGACCTCATCGGCATATACTACGGTATCCATATATTTGTAATCAGTGACTACGCCTGGTAAGATGGAAAGTATTCGATTGTTTATTTCTTGTACATGTTCATTTTTAGCAGCAATAACGTCCCTCTCTCGCAACCAATTGAAATTGGGATACTTTTGAAAAACAGCCGGATAGATAGCATCTATATGCTTTATAAATATGTCATCGACCCCCTAGCTAAATTATGTTTTCAGAGCCTCTTTCTATTTTTAATATGTAGTTGTATTCAGTTATCCCAAAATTGGGATTTTTTTTTGAAATTCATGCCCTAATGAAAGCAAAATATTGTAGGAAATGATAAAAATTTTGGTATAGGTTTTAGGTTAAAAATTTCATCAAAAAATATTAATTAGTTTAAGTGATATCTTGCGCGGCTTACAGCAACTTAGGCAAAATAAAATGAAATAAACATATGAAATACAATACAAATAATTATGTCAACATAAATAATTATAAAATATTTTTCATATATTTCCTTAAATTGTATGTTTATATGTAGTATTAGAACAAAACTTCTTTTACAGTTTTGACAAAAAAAAATTGTAAAAAGAATTTTATGTTTTGTTAATGCGAGCACGCTGTAAAATTAGGAGGAACTCACAGTTGAAAGAAACTATTCCCTATTTTTTCTTGCGTTCAAATAAATCCTGCGAAAATAAGCAATCCGGTGTTTGGTATGGTCTCCCGCGCTCGGTCATAAGACTCACCCTTGTAGCAAAGTGCATGTATACCTCTAATTATATTTAACAACCTTTCAATGTCCTTGGTCCCACCTTGAATATTTTTCCGAACTGTGTAAATGTGAGCCTAATTATTATTATTATTATTATTATTATTGCATTAGCGGTACTCAAAACCCATATGGTCCGGATATAGTTAAGTTGGTCCAGTTTAAACTTTAAAGAAGATCTGTAAAGCGGAATCATCAGTGACCTCAAGTGATAAAACTCCGTGGAAATGGGAGGCCTCTTCGTGCAAAAAATAGATTCAGGGGTACTGCCTAAGATGCTCAGGGCTAAAAATAAGACCAAATACAGAAACTAAGTCACTAGATACTTAACAAGTTTCACATTACATGATTGTTTCCCACCTAGGTCTTCCCCGTACACTCTGAGTCAAGTGTCCTCGGAATGTTTTAGAATTGTCTTCTTTCTTTATGCTTTCACCGCCCCCCAAATGTCCCCAGAGGCGCTACCGCCCCCTGGATCGTTCCAGCGCCCCCCGGGGGCGGTATAGCCCACTTTGGGAACCCCTGCTGTAGGGGAACCAGCATCACTCCATATGAGGGGACAACACAGGAACGCCCACGCTTTTTCCGGGATTCGAACCCGAGCGTAAGGGCCTGTTCACATAGGAGTCCGTTGCATTGCGTTAAGGAAATGATGACGTTGAGACGAAAATAAACCAATCACATGCCTCCAAACGATTAGCAATGAAATTTTTAACGCTATGATTGGTTTATTTTCGTCTCAACGTCATCTTTTCCTTAACGCAACGCAACGGACTCCTATGTGAACAGGCCCTAAGCCTTGAAAATCCGTGTCACTAACCACTGTAGAATGTCTGCAGTGAAATGAAAGAAATCGAATTTGGGATAATAATTCCAGTCGTGCTGAAAGATTCTTTTATCCTACATAAAAATTTTTAATATGTGTGGTAACAAAAATGATTAAGAATTAAGAAAAAAAAAGTTTAAATAGTTAAGAATATGTAAATACGATTTCCTAATACATAGAACGCGCTGAGATTTTTAATTTGAGAAATACCAGGAAATGTGTATAGAATATAAATTAGCTAATATCGCAATAGCCAGTATTCCCAAATACACTCTGTCTAGAAAAAAAGCCTTGTTCGTGCTCATTCCTATTGCTCTTTTCTTTATTTTCAGACACCACATTCCCTAATTATCATTCCTCTTAATTGATATTTATTTTAGTAATTAATAGAATTGAAAATAAAAAGTGCTTATTTACACTATAGCACAGCAAACACAAAATAAGATTTGATCTACCGAACTTAATGCTATTCACTGAAAAAATTATTTTTGGAAAGAAATCATTTTTGCATTCAAGAAGGTAAAAAAACGAGCGTGAAAACGATGTCTGAAGCTTTTTGAAAATGTCTTTTTTTTGTTTTCTAAGTCTTAAGTATTTCTGTAAGCTTATTTTTTTCTGCTCAATATTTAATCTGTATTTTTCCAATTATTCTATCATTTTTCTACCGAATATGAACATTAGTAGATAGAAAAATCATTCGAAGCTTATAGCTTAATGATTCGAGACATTTAAAAAGCCTTGAGTTTTAGAGAATAAATTGTGTGCATTTATAATGGCCTACTTTGCATATCGGATCTTTTTCTGTTTAAAATTCAGGAAGGAAGTATTATGTATTTGTTTTATAGTTGAAATTACTAGACATTCTGTTTTTAATAAGGCATTATTCTCCCCAAACTTTAATTGATGCATATTTTGGTAATTGTTTCAGTAACTTTTGCAGAATAAATGCGCTTTTTTGCATTACAGTGCAACAAACACAGAATAAGATTTGTGCTATATACTGAACTTATTGGTATTCACTGAAAAATTACTTTTTTTTATGAGAATCAATTCTTGCGTTCAAGAAGGTAAGAAGTAAGCGTAAAAATGAAGGCTGAAGCATTTTAAAAATGTCTTTTTCTTTAAGTCTTTATAAAGGCTTATTATTTTTCTGGTCGGTATTTTATCTGCATGTTTCTAATTAATACATCATTTATCTAGCAAAAAAGGAACACTACTCGATAAAAATATTTTTCAAAGCTTATAACCTAATGTGGTGATTCCCAACCTTTTCACAGTTGCTGCACCCTTGGGAATGATCTTAAAAACTTGGGACCCCCTTGTTAGAATTTTAGTAATTTCAATTTTAATGGAGGATTACGTTCCTCCATAACGGTCCTTCGGTAAGGAAAATTTCAGACGCTCGGCCTTCCGTCCTCGCGTGTTATAATTTTGGCAGCGTCCCAAACCCAGTCTATCACTTGGACAAGTTAAACAGAAAAGAACCAAGATGAGTCAAAATTTTGACATACATACATATATATATATATATATATATATATATATATATATATATATATATATATATATATATATATGTGGATACATATATACATACAAAAGAGGCAAGTAACGATAAGTAATCTACGTTAATAACCCGCGGTAGTTCCGTTAGAAGAGACTACTTGAAATTTTATTTTAAATATTAAATAATGCATATATCAGGAACATGATAAATTCTATTTCTAATAAATACTTACTTCATTGCAGATTTTAAATTTATTGAAAGTCATAAGTAATAAACAACAATACACTGTAAAATATATTAATACAGTTTCAAAAATAGCCATGAGATTTTGTATATTATTACACTAGAGCAGTGATTCCCAACCTTGGGTACGCGTACCAGTAACGGGACGTGGACAAACAGCTACCGGTACGCGAATGATTTTACAATTTAAAACAAAAATCTATTTAAAATATGTATTACGAAAAAGAAAAGAAATGACTATAATAACTAATAATCCATGCGTTTTAATATTTTAGTTTGGAATTTCTTATCCATTGTTTATGTTGTAAAACTTTATTGCGATTTACTTAATCTCAAATGATGTCGTCTACACCTCAATGCGTTATCTATGACCGCCCCATTAAAATTTGGCACTCGCCTGCGAATTATAAGTGTGTCTATAACTGTGTTTGCGAATTATAAGTGTGTCTGAGTTCTACTAAAAATCGTGTTTTCTGCTTCAAAAATCTTTAAATGAATTGCATATTATTAATCAATATAATTGTGTTATTAATAAATCAATGTAATTGTATTATTAATAAATATTAAGAAGCTGTTAAGATAAGTGTATTAAGCTCAGGAGATTTATTTAAAATGTTTTTTATATATCCTAATTTATTTTAAAAAATGCTTGGCTACATGTTTCGAATACATCTCGTATTCGTCTTCAGACTATATACAAATAAAACTATTCGTTGTTAAAAACACTAAAAAATTTACAAAGGGTATGATTAGACATGGCTATAGTTAGTTACAAAATCTTAAAATTACTTACGTTTTTGTAACATTTTACTTACTTATTATTTTTACAGCACCTCGATACAATGAAGAGATATTTAGAGCAATCTGGAAGTTCTAATTTCAACCCAAATTAAGATCAATCACGAGAATTGAGCAATGACGAAGAACCTGAATTAAAGAAGCGGAAGCGAACTTGGATAAGGAAGAACGGGTTCGCCATGAAGTACGGGTTCGCCATGAAATCCGGAACAGAAGCTGAACCTATTCCACAGTGCGTGATTTGTTTTGAGTGCTTATCAAACGGGACTATGAAGCCATCTCTTTTAAAAAGGCATTTATATAGCAAACATTCGAGTGTAAAAGACAAAACTCTTGATTTTTTTAAAAAGAAAACATTCAGAGTTTTGCTCTCAAAAATCAGCTGTCAAAACTTTTAGTAGTATAAACACTAATTATGTGAGAGCATCATACTTAGCTAGTTTGCATATAGCTAAGTGCGGGAAACCACATAAAATTGGTGAAACATGGTTTATGCCTGCAGCAAAGGATATAGTTGCATCTGTCCTTGGAGAGAATGCGGCTAAAGAAATTGACAAAGTATCATTATCTAATAATACTGTCAAGCGGCGAATAGATGAGATGGCACCACAGGTTGAAGATATTTTAATCCAAAGATTTAAAAGCAAGCCAATTTTATTGCCTCCAACTGGATGAAAGTACCGATATTTTCAATTTGGCGCAACTACTTGTATATATTCGGTTTGATTTCAACAATGAAATACATGAAGAACTATTATTTTGCAAACCATTAACTGCAGGAACAACTTCACAAGAAATATTTAAAATAATTAATGATTATTTCATTAAAAATCACATAAGTTGGCTCAAATGTGGTGGAGTTTGTACCGATGGTGCTCATTCGATAATTGGAAAATTATCAGGCGTGGTAACCAAAATTAAAGAAGTGGTACCAAAATGCACGTCTACGCACTGCATCATTCACTGTAAAGCTTTGGCCACAAAAAATATGCCAGTGAATTTAAAAGAGGCTTTAGATGAGTCGGTAAAGATGGTTAATTTTATCAAATATCTAGCACTCAATTCGCGTTTATTTTCGATTTTATGTGGTGAAATGCGAAATGCCCATGCCACACTTTTACTTCACACCGAAGTACGGTGGTTGTCACGTGGTAAAGTCCTCAGTCAATTGTTTGAGTTACGCAATGAAATTTATATGTTTTTGACCAATTCAAAATATTTGAACGGAGACAATTTGATTGATGAGCAATGGGTGTGTAGACTAGCATACCTTTCAGACTTTTTTCAAGATTAAATGAACTAAATTTGAGTTTTCAAGGAGTTAACAATTCTCTGTTCGACTTGTATGGCAAAATAAGTACGTTCAAGAAAAAAATTGCAATTCATACAACAGCAAGTTGAAAAACAAAATGTTAAGATGTCTCCTTTCCTCTGTAACTTTATCGAAGAAAATAATTTATCAATAAAAGACGATGTCATGAGCAACATTAGAAAACATCTAACATCAACTTTTGAATGTTTACAAAATTATTTTCGTGAAGATCTCACAGCTCAAAATTGGATTCGAAATCCTTTCGCATTCACAACGGGGGTTCCAGACGATGTGATTGCAAAAGAGTCTTTTATAGACCTTAGCAGTGATAGTGGATTGAAATTAAGCTTTCGGAGCTCTACCCCATTCACTTTTTGGCTATCTATTCGTAAAGAATACCCAGAAGTTTCTTGACAAGCAGTAAAATTTTTAATGCCATTTGTGACCACATATTTATGTGAAAAAGGATTTTCTACAATGACTGCGATGAAAACCAAATATAGAGCTTTGCTGGACATTGAATCGGATCTTAGCCTTGAACTGACAAACATTGAGCCCGATATTAATTCTTTAGTTAATAATAGACAGGCCCAACCTTCTCACTAATTATATATTTTTTAAAGTGATTATTATATTTTATGTACACGTTTAGCAATAAAAATATATCCCAAGTTACTTGTCTTTACTACAAATGTTCTCCATTGCATTTAATTCCCCATTTCAAATTTTTTGGCCTACCGGTACGTCACCAAATTGTTTACAACGTACAGGTACGGTACAATAAAAAGGTTGGGAACACCTGCACTAGAGGACTACGAGGGAAATGTTTAAAAAGATTTTTATTTTATTAATGGGAGACTTGAAACTGGTTCTTAGAGCACAAATGTTTGATATCAGACCTAGAAATAGACGACGAAACACGCATTATCAAGGCTTAGCTGTTTATTTCTTGCTTTATATTTTATGGTCGCCATAACAGAGAAGGCTTTCTCAATCAAATATGAAGGCCTTATTTGAATACCGGTCCAAATCCATTCTTGTTCATTTTGAGATACAGAGCCTTAAAGTCTGATGAGTGCTGAGAAATTAATGCGGAAGTCTGATTTGTAATGCCCTCTGTTGGCAGCAGAAATTAGCTGGAGGTGTACTAGTTTTAAAATAAGATAGAAATGACTTGTATGAACTTGAATGTGAGGCTAACTCCATTTAAAAAAAAATGGGAGTTGGACCTCTATTCAAATAAGGCCTTCATATAAAGTTTAAAAGGTCAGAAGAAGATCTGTTGCTTTCTTCACTATATTAGGGTTCCCTTCTGCCAGTCCAAGCCAAAAAAACAGCGAAATATATCACACTTTTGGTAAGCAGTGAGTGTGGAATCAGCGCCGAGATCAATGAATTAATCTCGATCGTCAGCTGAGTGCATTAATTTGTGTTCCAATCTGTCGGTCGTGAGAGTAATTAATCTAACTTTTTATTTTATTTTATTTATTAAGGCAGTCCTTGTGCATCTCAAAGTACAGCACAAGGCTTACAGATTCAAGTAGAAACAAAAAAATGACCAAGTAAAAGCGGTGAACAAAAACGAAATAGAGCAAAAAAACATCAAGAAAGAGCAAAAAAACAACAACAGATAAAAACAAAGCAAAACGAAAAATACAAACAAACAAGACTAATTAAAAACTGAAGCAGCAAAGGCAATAAATTAGCAGAATGAGAAAAAAAAGCCATTTTGTGGTCGACCAAAATATGAAATGGAGGATGAAACTTAATGTTACAGGAATAATTAATCCAACTTAAAATTTATTTTAAGTAAGCCCTACAATTATATTTTTCAAAAAAAAATCTCGCTCGAGACATTTAAAAAGCCCTTAGTCTTGGGGAATTATAATAATTGTGTGGGTTTATAAAGGCTATCTTTGTATATCGGACCTTTATCTGGTAAAAAAGATCCGATATACAAAGAAGGCACCGACATACAAAGAATTCAAATAATACAAAGAAGTATAAAGAATACAAATAATTCAAAGAAGTACACAGAATACAAATAATACACAGAAATACAAATAATACAAATAATACAAAGAAGGCACCGTTCCTCAGTACTGAGGGTGCTCGGATGAAATCCCAGCGTTGCGCCACTAAAAGCCTCCGTTTGTGTCGGCCCTTCATATGGGGTACTGCTGGTCAGCTTATATGGTGCCACCATAATAAAATGGCTAGCAAAACTGCAGTGTACTATGGCAGTAAGGATACTGTCCAAGGTTCCGTCTGCCGCATTGGAAAAAAAAAAGCAAAAAATAAATCTGTTGAAAATTCAGGAAGTATTATGCATTTGTTTTATCGTTGAAATTATTAGACACCCTGTTTTTAATAAGAGTATTTTTTACACAAACTTTCCCGTAAAATGGAATAAATTTGAAAGGAATTTTACAAACCATCAAGTTGATAAAAATATTATTTTTTAAAGCTATGTAGAAGTATGTATGAATAAAATATATACTAGAAATTAGAGAATAGTGTTATGTTTACTATTAGTTATCTCTATACGGGCCATGGCCTGAGTTGTCATAAGATTTTTTTTATTAAAGCAATAGCACTTAGACATACAACTATACACTATTATATGCCACTAAAATACAACAAGCAAACATAAGAAACAAAGCACAAAACAAAATGGCATATAGAAATCTTGGAGCAAAAACTTGGACTGATATTCCTTCGTCCTCATCACTTCCCTGGCCTCCCAATATCTGCCATAAAGACAGTTACTTGATAATGCGGGGCACAGTGGCTGTCATAAGATATAAATGATTCCAAGTTTAATACTGCTCCGAAATAGAATAATTCGTTATTTAATTAAACGGTGCTAAATTAAATATATTCTATTTTTTTCTAAAAATGATTTATCCATGTTTTTATTTTAAATGTTTAAATATTTATTATACGGTATTTGTATTGCCACAAACAAAACAGTAGATTCTCCTCTGAGCTGACAAATGACAGTAATGCAACTCGAAATGAATACAGCTCAGTCCCTCCGATCTTTGTGGTGAATACAATAATTAATAGAATAAAAAAATAATTTTTTATTTTCGTAATTAATTGCTTAGATGAATTTTGAGATGATTTAGGATTGTTCTGTGAAAATTTAAAGCAATTATGTTGTACTTGTTAATCATAATTCAAGAATCGGAATTGTTTCTTATAATTATTATGAGCAGGGCCCGATTTAGAAAAATTTTGACTATAGGCACAACTAGGGATGCCCCCCCCCCCCCCCTAACACTGATGTGGGTGTAAATTTTCCAAAATTAACACACAAGAAAAATAATCATGAATCATTTTGAAAGTACCATTTTTCCAACAATTGGCTATTTGAAGCCTAGAAGCCCAGAAAATTATCAAATAACAAAAAAAACAATACGACACATTAACTTCATCATTAAAACATCAATACAATGCAACCAGAAAAACTTATTAATCCCTTATATACACTATAACATACATATGATGAACTATATATATAACTATACATATGACGAACCAATCAATCAAATTTGTAAGGATATATAAAAAAATTGCTATTAAAAAAGGTAAAATAAAAAATTTGAATAGGGAATTTTTTCTTTTAAAATAAAAATTTTTGGGGGCCCCTAGGCCCGGGCCTACTGGGCCTAATGGAAAATCAGGGCCTGATTATGAGATATTTCTGCATTGTTCTCAACAATGAATGCTTTTGATGACAATATGTATGTTGATTTGTCCTCTTCCGAATACATTCGAGCATTTACCCTTCTTTTTCTCGAAATGCATGACCCACAGTGCAGAGTTAGCACCCATTTTCTGAGAATAAAATTGATTCTCAGTCAAAAGTTTCTTTTCTAGCCAATAGATGGCAGCAGTGACATGGAAAATAATCTCAGGAGATCTAAAATTATCTACCACTAGGACCTGATTTTAAAATACTTTTTTATTTCTCATTTATTAATTTCCGTGGTATTGGATGATTATAAAGAAGAATACTTTGCCGCATTGAATTACAGATACGAAAAGTTTTTTTTAAATATTACGCAGAGTTAAAGAGACGATCCTGTAATTAATATATGGTACTTTTCCGTTATAAGCACTACAATCGTTTTCACGCCAATTTGGCGCATTTTTAAAAATCGCCGCAGCGAGAGAAAAGTAACGCGATATAATGACACTAATGATTGGCAAATTACAATATTAAAATATACAAATCTCGAGATTCAAGGATCACGAGATGATATGAGATCGATTATTTTCGTGGTCATGCATATAGCGAGACTTCATGGAATGTTGTAATTAAATACGCTTACTTTAAATTATAATGAATTTAGAGTCTGTCAGAAAATCGGACCGTATTTTTACGTAATGGATATTGAAATATGGAATTTGCCTAAAGATGAGCAGGCAGCTATTACATTACTTCAAGAACAAGGTATCCTTCATAAAGAAAGAAAGTGTGTAAATAATCATGAGCTTGAACTGGTTTAAAAAATTTTAAACCAGTTCAAGGTAAGTTTTTTACCTTTTTCTTTTAAATTCCGCCAAGATTAAAAAATAAGCCAAGTGTAATGCTTGTAACGGAAAAGTACCAATATATGTTATTCATTTTTATTTCTTCTTTTCTCACGGAATTTATAAAAAAAGAACAAATGAACGGAAATGAATTGCGTAAATTTCGTAAAAAAAAGAAGGTAAGGTTAGAATAAAAATATACCTTAACTCGCCGATTTCGGGCATCACTCTTTAAATGTGTTTCTGCGTCATGAAAGAGGTTTTTATCATCATAAGAAAAAAACAAGAAAGTAATCACAGAGCTTTCGAGTGGTATGTAGCAAACAGATTTTGCAAATAGAAAAAAGAAGAATGTGTGAATAAAGGTTCTAGTTGTACTACAAAGCATTCTTAAACTGTCGAGAGAAGTCCATGGAAAACACAAAGAAATAAGAAAAAAAAGTTATTATAGAGGAAAATATCTGAAGACATTAAAACCTCAAAAAAGAAAGGTTAAGCAGGAACTGAGAAAGAAGAAAACAAATTCGGGAAATAAACAAAAACAGAGACAGGCAATGTCACTTTCATTCAGCTAAACTGTTGAATGTGAAAACCGTATGCTTTGCATAGTATTAAGTATAGAAAATAAATCATTTTATGCAATTTACATTTAATGTGGTAGAAGGGTTTCTTAATTTCCCATTAACAAAGTTAATAAATAATTACTTTATGAAAATAAACGTTTGAATGACAATCTAGAAATCGATCTATAACTATTTACTAATGCCAATATCTTCCATCACTGTTCAGTTTTAATCCTTACTGACTAAATTTTTTAAAGTTTGCATTAAATATTTGCTTTAAAGTAAAATTACAATTACAGAAATGGACTTACAAACAACTAAAGTGGCAGTTCTTTATTTTCAGTGGCCGTATATCGTTCGGTATTTCTTTTCTCTCTCAAAACTTATTGATTAGAGTTCATACGTTTAAACACGTGAAAGCATTTTGAAACGTACAAATTTCAATATTAGAAGCTGTGCAATCTCCAAGAGAGTTTTCCTTATTTTCAATTTACCTCCTATCTCTACGATCAATAAAATGTGCCTCAAACGTGTAAAATATTTAGAATATAGTCGTTCCTCTGAAAACTATTGGTTCTCTTCAATCAATGCAAACAACATCCGAACAATCGATTAGAGCCATTTAGAGCACTGTCAAGCAATTAAAATTAGTTTAACCTATTAACACATCGCCTTTCAAGTGTCGAATCTGCTTGTTTCCCTGTCTAAAATTAATCTCCATTATTTGAAGAAACTGAAACTGACATGCAGAACTAACACTGAAATACATTTAAATGCATATGAATCCAGAATCATTCATTCCAATTTCCATTGCTTTCGAACACCGTTAGTAACAAATTCTCTCCGCGGTATTAGAAATTTAGATTTATAGAAAACTAGTTGAATACCCGTGCTTCGCTACGGAGTACATTCAAATTAAATACAGCAGTAAATGTATGCAAGTAATGCCAAAAAATTATATTTCAAAAAAATATCGCAACCGATATTTTTATAGACAAAATAATGTAGAAGAAAATATTCAAATTAAGTACAACGGTCAATGTATGCAATTAATTTCTATGTTTAATATCCATAAAACATACAATTTTGAATTAAATTCTTAAAGAACTTCCATCTCAATTACTCTAGCGGTAAAAATTTTATCTTTTTCCGTATTTCAAAATTTTTTTGTGAATTTATTTCGTTGTATGCACGTGACGCAAAATTAATTTAAGGTATCACAAAAAGAAATCAAACCATGTGATCAGCATTTTATAAATTATATTCTAAAAATTAATCTTTAAAATTTCACCAAAAATCAGTAAATAGAGTTAAAGATTCGAAAAATATTTCTTTGTAAAGGAATTTTTATGATCTTTCTCGTGGTATAAATTTTATAACCCTCCAAATATTATTTTAAATGTAAACTTTTAAAAAGTCACAAAACAGCTTAAAAAATTAATTTAAAAAAAATCTAAGAAGAGCTTGTCAAAGATCTTTCTTAGTGCACCCCTACACTATAAGAAGAATCGCCATGCAAAATTTCAGCCATTGAGGCCCAGCGGTTTGGTCTGTGCGTTATCTGTCAGTCAGTTAGTCACTGAACTGCTTTATATGTCTAAGACTAGTGACATTTTCTCCACTTTTGTCTTGTAGACCAGTGGTGCGCTAACTGTTGGTCACGACCCACTGGAGGGTCATGAAAAAAAATTGGAGGGGTCACGGGGAAGTAAATTTATGTCATATGGAATCAATTATTTAAGAAAAAATTTTACATTTTCTAAAATTATCTATTTTTAATATTTTTATTTATATTTTGTATATGTTAAAAAATGATGTGATATTATTAAATAAGCTGTCCAACAGTTTTACCGTAAACAAGTCTAGGTGGTAAGCAAAACATTTTTTAAATTGTTATTATGTAAAATTAATATATACTGAAAAAGCACAATTTTCTTTTTCTTCTTTTGTTTTATTAACATTTTCATAATTTTTTTTTTAAATTTGTGTTTCTACAAAAATATTTTCATTGGCGGGAAAGGGAAGGGGGTGTCGAGTGAGTTTTTATTTAAAGAAAGAAGGTCGGGGTCTAAAAAGGTTTTCTCACCATTTCTGTAGACCATCATTTTGGGTCTCAGAAAAATTTTAGGTTAAGAAGTAATTAGCTGTGAGGCTGCGTTAATACCTGGGGAATCCAAGAGTATTTTGGGCTTTTTGAGTAATAAAGACAGACGAATCCCAAAGTACAGGGTGTCTCAAAAACCTTGACACGTTTTAAAAAATTATAAAAAAAAATGTATAGAAGATAGGAACTGGAAATTCGCAAATGTGTTGCCGCATATAATAGAGAGTGACTCACAGAAAGCCCGAATTCCGAATTAACCGGAATTCACCGAAAGCCTGAATTCCGAATTAACCGGAGTTCACCGAAAGCCCGAATTCCGAATTAACCGGAATTCACCGAAAGCCCGAATTCCGAATTAACCGGAATTCACCGAAAGCCCGAATTCCGAATTAACCGGAATTCACCGAAAGCCCGAATTCCGAATATTAAAAACAAAAGAAATATATTTCTGAAAAAAGGTGCTTTAACGGTTAACACTAAAATTAAAGCCTGTTTTATTAATATAATAAATAATACAAATCAATACTATAGAAAACAGTAACCAACAGCAGATATAAATGCTTGCAGTGTCATTTCTTCGTTAATATAGTCACTTTAATTTTTCATTACCTTTCAAATGTTTTTTCACTCTGGGTGGTTTATTGCCTGCATCCAATAATGCCATTTGATTCTTAGAGTTGTCATGTTGGATTTTTACTTGATTTATGAATTCATAAATATTCACATGCGATTTTCCAACTGCATTGTTTAAGGCATGATGCCAACCTTCAACATGATTCGTAGTGCGGGCATCGAAGTTACTATGCTGGTTCCATACTTCTGGCGTAAAATAGCCTGAAAATTAAATTATTTGTGAGCCTTATTGTATGTAGGTATGTAAATAAATTATACAAGTTTAGAATTACCCCAATTTATAATTATAATTATTTATATTTACCACCTGTCAACTGCAGCTGCAAATTCAGAATTCGGGCTTACGGTAGGTAACCATATGAGAGATTTTTTCTGTGTCAAAAAAGTTCAACAGAGGGCGCTTGTTGTTCCGTGAAAGCGAAAGTTGTACAAAGGCTAAATTTGTAAATGGCTATTTTGCTGTCCCACAAATTTCTTACTTACATCCCAAAATCATTTGGAAACAAGACCGTGCACCGCCTCATTGAGGTATGGATTGTACGAGACTTTTAAAATGAGGAATTTACCTTCAGGTGGATTGGACGAGATGGTACCATCCAAAGGCTGCCTCTATATCCAGACATTACACCTCTCGAGTTTTTTCTTTGGGTATTTGTCAAAGACAAAGTTTATTCAACAAAAGTGGAAAGAACTCAAAAAATGCATAGTTGCTACAATTTCATGTGCTACGAAATCCCTTTTTTAACGCACATGGGCTGAAATGGATTACCGAATGGATATTCTCCGTGCCACAAAAGGAGCAAATATTGAAATTTATTGACTATAGTAAAAAAAAAACTCTAATATATAAGCTAACAATGTGTGTGAATTTCTAGTTCCTACCATGAATACTTTTTTATGTAAATTTTTAATTCTTTGTGCCACAAAAGAAGCACATATTGAAATTTATTGACTATACTAAAAAAAGCTCTACTTAACTTAACTTATATACTAAAATTTGTAATATATAAGCTAACATGCTAACATGTTTGTAATATATAAGCTAACATGTGAATTTCTGTGAGTTCCTACAATGAGTACTTTTTTATATAAATTTTTAATCCTTTGTGCCACAAAAGGAGCACATATTGAAATTTATTGACTATACTAAAAAAACTCTAATATATAAGCTAACATGTGTGTGAATTTCTAATTCCTACCATGAGTACTTTTTTATATAAATTTTTAATCCTTTGTTCCACAAAAGGAGCACATATTGAAATTTATTGAATATACTAAAATAAACTCTAATATATAAGCTAACATGTGTGTGAATTTCTAGTTCCTACCATGAGTACTTTTTATATAAATTTTTAATCCTTTGTGCCACAAAAGGAGCACATATTGAAATTTATTGACTATACTAGAAAAACTCTAATATATAAGCTAACATGTGTGTGAATTTCTAGTTCCTACCATGAGTACTTTTTATATAAATTTTTAATCCTTTGTGCCCCAAAAGGAGCACATATTGAAATTTATTGACTATAATAAAAAAAAAACTCTAATATATAAGCTAACATGTATGTGAATTTCTAGTTCCTACCATGAGCACTTTTTTTATATAAATTTTTAATCCTTTGTGCCCCAAAAGGAGCACATATTGAAATTTATTGACTATACAAAAAAAAACCTAATATATAAGCTAACACGTATGTGAATTTCTAGTTCCTACCATGAGTACTTTTTTATATACATGTTTAAAATGTGTCAAGGTTTTTTTTAGACGATCGTGTATTATATTCTTTTTTAAAGGAGTATAGTTTAAAAATTTAAAACATCGCATTCCAACAAGAATGTAGATAATACCGTGTCTAATTTTGAAAAAAAAATGCATCTGACATTTAGTTAACACGTTGCCGTAGAGGAGTACAGGTAACCCTCCTATAACACGGTAAATAGGTTTCTAGAAAATGCCGTGTTGTGTGAAACCGTGTTATATGAGACCCATAGCCGGTACAAAAAGGGGGGGGTTACGTTCCGAAAACTTATTAAAAACAAACATTTTTTTCTTAAATTCCATATAACTTAATTTTTATTCAAAATATAAATGTATTTATAACACAAAACGAAAAAAAAAAACCAAAAAAATATTTACATTTACTGCGACCTTAATTTAACAAATTTCTTCCTCATCATTGCTCAGTACAATCAAACGTGAACGTTTTTTCGATTTAACGCTATCACCTTCACTTTCAGAACCTTTTTCTTCATTTAGATTTTTTGCACCTTCTATCCTCTTTAAAAAATCTGTAATTTTGGTTTGTTTGCTGGTTCTTACAAGGTCATTATAGATTCACGTTAGGGAGACAGACAATTTTGCAGCTCCCTTTTGAATTTTTGGCTTCTTTCAACGGAAGGGTCTGCATTCAAGAAAAATGATTCAAGAATTTCAGCTAAGCTTAAGCCTTCTTGCAATTTTATAGAGTTATAAATGAATAATTTACAATTTGTTTATGCATTTTCATGTAAAGCCACTATAGTTCATTATTCCTTCCCGTCACTATTTTAAGGTAATTTAGTTTTTAAATGTGTTAAACAAAAATCATGTAATCTAGTGCTGTAAAATCACAGTGTTGTACAAAGGTTTTCGCAATTTTTTTATCGTGTTAGAGCGAAACCGTGTTATAGGTTGCAGTGTTAAAAGAGGGTTTCCGCAATTTATCTTATGGTGTTAGAGCGAAACTGTGTTGTAAGATGCCGTGATGTAGGAGGGCTACCTGTATTCAAAAGTACTGATTTTATTTCTTTCCTTTTTTCAAATCATTTCTTGCAATAGATAGTATCTAAAATAAACATATCACTCATGATAAGCATGCGGAGATTTCAAACGTAGTATATGAGTAATACATTTATGAAATAGGATGGGAAAAAGCCACAAATTTAGCAAAGGAAATAAGAATTCACGGAAATATTTCTGGCTATGAAGACAAATGAATTCCATTTCAGACTATGACTTTAGAAACTAAAATTATGTTTGTACATGAAATTAATTCTTAAATTAAAGATGCGAAAACCTTCAATGGTGTTATAATAATGGGAATTTGTAAATATGTGTAGCAGTACTATAAGAGCAGAAATATTATTTGGAAGAAAATAAATGAAAAAATTATATAAATTATCTGAGTAAAATTTTTTTTGGAAATAATTTTGAAGAAAAGTGATTTACGAAAAAAGAGAACAAGAAACATCAAATCGTTAAGGAACAAACTATCAGATCTTTGATGGAGAAGAAAAAGGGAAATAATTAATAAGAGGAGATGTCACCGTAATATATTTAATACTTATATTAGTGGTAGTATGAGTAATTACAGAGTGATGCTCATATGTATAGATCCAAATCAATTTATTAAACCAATCATAAAACATATACAAACAATATTATTCATTGAAGATTTCCGAATTTCTATCTCATTAACACCATATCTATATGTGCATTTCAAATTACCTTTCTTCCTATATCATATCACTACATTAATTATTAGTATTTATCTAATCTTCATTCTCATCAATATCAAATCCTAACATTCTTTATCTACTCCCTAACATTGTTTGATTATCCTACATTCTTAATCGATACACATAAACACATTACCAAAATTATTGCAAGATACTAATCCAATTAATACGGATATACACAATCACTATTTTATGATAGATATTCTATGCATAAATGTAAACATTTCACCTTAATCTGCCCTATCTAATTAACTGCGCTCTCTAGTAGGCATTGGGCATTGCTAGGATAAGTCAAAATACTCTCCTACCTTTTCTGACGACACATCGACATCACAAGCCTTGCTGGGGGGGGGGGGGGCATAGGACTTTTCCGGGCATCGGGCTTTCGGGTCCGGGGGAACGGCGGTCACTATCTGTTGCGGCGGACTCAGGGCGCACGTGTCCGAGAACACACTCGCTTCGGGGGAGCGTTCGTCAATCCGAAGGTCCGTTCCTCATCACAAGCGTGGCTGGGGGGTCATCGGACTTGTCGGGTCATCGGGCTTTCTGGTCCAGGGGAACAGCTGCAATCATCGGCCTGCGGCAGACTCAGGGTGCTCGTCTCCGCTTATAAGCATTTGCTTCGGGGGCGCGTTGGTCCAGGGGAACGGCTGTTCCTCTCTTGCTAAATGACAGGTTAGTCGGTCGGCCTCTCCGGTATTGGGCTCTGCATTTATTTTTTCGCGGCTTGCTTTTCGGGTAGTGAGGACTTGGCTTGTCTCTCCTGCATTAAGTTAGCAGCCCGTCATCTCCTTCTCTCTCCCTTCGCCGTCTACAGGAGCTTATGTGTTCCTCGTGAGAAATCTCAAATCATTCTGCTCTCTCTAAAAACTTTTTCTACCGAGCTCAACTTCTATCATTATTTATTCAGGCCCTCATTGGTGGCCACCTTCTGTCCTATAGGTCGATCCGGGGCCCCTTCATTGGCCGACCACCCCTTTTATATTCATATTTTCTCCAATCAATATTGACGGGGACGTCCGGCCTTGCACCTGTCTGGGGTTTCTTACATTTTTAACTTCTCACGCTCTCCTCTGGCCTCCTGTGGTGTTTTAACGCCGGTCAACCTCGTAAACTGCCTCACCCCTTTTCTTTTCCTAACTCTGACTCCGTTTTCAGATTTCCCTCAGCTCATTATCACCAGCTGGGCCCTTCGTTAAACGCAGCTGTTGACCGTTTTCTCATTTCAATTGCCCCCTCTCAACTTGTCATATCTCCTTCCGATTCGCATACGCAGTACATTATCCCGCTGTTCAAGGCATCTCTTTTGTCTGATTCTCTGAATTACATTCTCTATCGCCCCCTTTTCTGAACACATGTCGTGTCTCCACGACAGGAGACAATTAGGTGATTAGAAAATAGAGGAAGTGAAATAAATGGACAAGAGAAAACTGTTAGATGATTTGAAGAGAAGACACAATGAAATGAATATACGAGACGGAACATTGAGAAACGGTGAAATATTTTGAAGAGAGAAAACAGTCAAATAATTAGAAGAGAAGAAACAGTGTCATAGTCAGACAAAGAAATAGTGAGGTCATCAGGTGAGAAGAAAGAGTAATATAATTAGACAAGAAATCAGTCAGATAATAAGAAAAGAAACAGTGAAATAATTAGACGTGAGGAATAAATCAGATAATTAAAAGAAAGGAAATAAGGAAATAATTAGCTGAGGGAAAACAGTCAGATAATTAGAAGAGAAGAATCCCATTCGTATATGATAAAAGGAAAGAAACAGCTAGATAATAAGAAGAAATTGTGGAATAATTAGGCGATAAGAAACAGTCAGATGAATAGGAGAGAAGAAACACATTCATATATTTAGGAGAAAATATATAATCAGATAATTTGAAGAAACAGTGAAACAATTAGGCAAGAGGAAACAGTGAGGAAATTAGAAGAGAAGAAACATATTCATATATTAAGGATAATAGAAACAATGAAATAATTAGGTGAGAAAACAAACAGATGATTAGAAGAAAAGAACACATTCATATATGATAAAAGGAAATAAAAAGTTAGGTAATAAGAAGAAACAGTGAAATAATTAGGTGAGAGAAGCAAGAGAAAGAAGAAAAAACACATTCAAGAAGAAATTAAAGAAGAAACACATTCTTTTTCTTTAGAAGAGAAGAAACACATTCATCTATTAAGGAGAAAAAAGCAGTCAGATTATAATTAGAAGAGAAGAAACTCATTCATATATTTAAGGTGAAAAGAAACAGTGAAATAATTAGGCGAATGGAAACAGTCAGGTAATTAGAAGAGAAATGAAATAATCAGAAAAAAGAAACAGATAATCAAAAGAATAGGAATATCTACTTCATTAGTTGAAAAGAATCTGACTTTCTGTTTGAAGAGAAAAAAAAAAGTACATGGAAATGAGAGGAGAAAGCATTAGGAGATAAGAAACTGACAGACCATACATTGAAAGGTACTAGCATGTCCTTGGTAAAGAAGAAACTACAGGCTATGTGAGAAAAAACAATCAAGTTTATTCATGGAGAGGAAAAACAACTATTGAAACGAAATATAATCACAGAATGCTGGAAGATTAGAAACAAAAAGACTACTGAAAGAACTAGAAAAGTCATCAAAATGAACAGGTGGTATGAAATGAATTCGTGTAGAGGTCAACAGGAGAGAAGATAAGTAGATAAAACAGAAAGAGGAGAAACTATCGGGTCATTATATGACAGTACAGTGATTGATTATTAAAAAATATCCAGTCTTTCAGAGACTACTGCAAAAAAAGACAGATCCCGCAAAGATTATAGGTAAAAAATCATTAGAAAGAATAACATAAGAGTCCATTTGTACAGAAGAAACTGTTATTATCACACAAGCTATCGGGGAAGAAGAAACAGAGGTTGTGAAACAGAGAGAATGACCGTTATTTTAATGGAAAAAATAACTTTCTCAAGAGAAGAATTACATTTTTCGAATACGGGCACTAATGCACACGCTAGGGGAAGAGGCAGAAAGCATATATACCTAGAAGAGAAGAAATGGGCTGTTCAATAAGTAATAAATAAATATATTTTGATATTAACCTCCCGTTTTTGAGTTAAATTTTTGATAACATTCATGATCACTGCCCTTAAAGAATTTTAAATTTTGTATTGCGTCTATTTTAAATGTTTTGTAAAAACCGTTTTCCTTAAGCATTCGATTTGACTGGTAAGAAATGCCACGGTTATCACCAAATATGTCATGAACGCAATAACTGAAGTAAAGCATGGGATTTTATGTTATAGTTATAACTGAGAAAAGCGAATTTTATTTTTGTACTCGTTTCTTGGCCACAGATGAGGTGCTGCTCATCTATGGATAGTCTAATGCAAGATTTTATGTCGTTAAATGGAAAACGGATAAAAAGAAAAGAACTAATTTACAATTTAAATTTCAAAATGGATTTTTAATGGGAAAAGAATTCTGACTCTACGTATATCAAAATCGACTTTTTAAAATCGATAGGTAGAGCAGAGTGTGATTTGAACCTACCTATCACTTGTTTCATAGTGAAACAAAATTTTAATTCATGCATTCAGTCTATTCTATTTTACTAGCATTAAACTGAAGCAAGGCAATAAAATTGGTATTTATCAGATTTATTAGATTTTTTTTTGCTATAGTTGCTCATATTTTCAGTAAGTTGAAGCTCTAAATTTTTAAGGCCTCAATAAATGACTCCAGAAAGTACTTTGTAATTTATCTTATTTTTCAGATATTCGGTGACACAAATTTTAGCAATAACTCATGTAAGTACCCAGTAATTATTGCCTATCATTTGCTGAAAATGGAAATTATGGCAAAAGAAAATGATAAAAATATTGGAGTTGTACTTTTTCTTCTTTCTCTTCTGCATCGATTGAATATGTGTTCCTTGAAAGATAGACAAATTGATAATTGAGTGCTTTTATTATGATAATCTGAAAGGTTTTTTTGTGGTCTTGACTTTTTATTGTTTTATTCAAACTAATAATTTTTTGTAAAGTCTGGTATGTGAAATATTTTAACAGAAGAGCTTAAACCATCCAATTTTTACACAATGAAAACAAATTGATCTTTTAATAAATTATCCTTATTTTCCAGAAATACTATATTTTGTCGCTTAAAGGAAAAAAAAGTTTATAATTTTAAGATTCTCTTTTTTGTAAATTTTAAGTAATTAATTGTAGCCAAACATTGTAACGATTTAGTATGTGGTTCCAAGTTTTAAAAAAAGTCTGTACCAAAATTTAACTATTTTGTTAATGAAAGGTTTTTCTGTTTTTAGAAATTCGAAATGCTTTTGCTGGTTCTTCCATTCATTTGTTTTGCCTGTGAACACACTCTAATAACTACAGTGTTAACAAACTAGTCTCAAAACATAAAGAACTAGAGTCTATTTCTAGAGATTTACAGACGGAATGTTTAAGCTTAATGAGATTCTTGTTTTTCAAGAGCAGACTAAGTTTAGTAATACATTACAAAATACTTTTGTGTTGTCTGGTATCTGGGCTTTAATATTTCTTATTGCTTAAATCCTAATGACAGTAAGGTATGTGCTATTAATAACATCATTTATAAAACTATACACTTAATGTTTTTGCTCAAATCTTAATGGCTCTAAGGTATGTGCTATAAATAATAGTATTTATGAAACTGAACATTTAATGTAATGTAGTGTTAGCATAACGTATATGTTGAGGTAGCTTTGCAATTAAAGTTTAACAACACAAAATACTTTCTACTTCTCTAAACGAAAAGCAGATCCTTAAAATTCATTAGTTTTCAAGACTGAGGAATTCTCTGCACGTGTGATGGAATTCCAAAACTTTGTTTGAATTTGCAATGAAAGTGGTTGTTAAAAGCAAACCTCAGGAAAACAGAATGCTCAAACCATATTTCCCTTTTCCTTTTTTATGGATGAGTTAGAACAATAAAATTTCCCCACAAAGGAATATGCTTCTTTGACAGCACCTTCTTGCAATAAACGTGAAGGATGTCAAAGTATGTTTGAAATAATGTAAGTAAAATACGGCTCTATTGTCTCAAGAGTACAAAGTGTCCCTTGAGCTCAAATTTTGGAGCTATTTGGTGGATTTAGAGATACGCAGGTTGACAAACGTATACCCAGAAATGCATTTTATAGAATCTGTTCAATGAATCACAGATATTTTAAAATACTATGTAGGGTTGAAATGCTGTAAACATTTCATACATACTTGTTGTAAATATAAAGTTTTCTTGGCATCTGAAGTTAAATTGTTTAGTTAGAGACTCTACAAAAAAAAAAAAAAAAAAGTTCGTATTATTTCCTCATGCATACATATAAAAAAAATAGTTATACTTTTAGGAGTTAGAAGAAGTGAATCGATATCTATGATATATTTAATCAATATTTGTTAAATATTGCAAGTGATATCTTAAAAGGCAAGATTTATTTTTTTATTTTACGAGTGTTGCTAATAGTTAAGTTGAACGTAAAAGTTTCTTAACCTTTTGCATACAGGGTAGGATACCATGTATCCCATGAATACGGGCCCAAGAATGAATATGAATTTATATATATATATACTAAATGACCCTCAGAATGGCCGTTCTTACAAAGGGGGTATGGAATTTCCCGTTCTAAAGAGGGAATCGAAAAATGTGCCCCGTAAGCTAGAGGTTAAAGATATTTTTTTCCTATAACAATACTTTAATATAAAAAATTTAAATCTGTTTTGCTTTTGATTTATTTGCCGAAACAGAAGCTTAATGTGAACAACTTTTTAGCTTTTTGGCGTAAGGAAAAATTCAAAATAACTTAAGCATTTTTTAAAATTTAAGCACTATGCATTTCTAAAATCTTTTAATAACTGTCAAATGCAATAAACCATTTTTAATGGAAAATTTTGCTACAGAGTAAATTTTTTTTGAAAGTTTTTACTACACGACAAAATTTAGAAGACAGTTTAAGGAACAAAAGTGCGTTATGCTAAATTTTATAGCGGTACTCTTGCGATAAATTTCAGATTTTTTTTTAATGAAAAAGAATCATGAAAAATTCCATTCCGCAATATAGTTAAAAAACACATGCTCAGCTGGATGTATTCGTAGATGGTACAGCATAAAAATGCTATATCAGGCAATGAAATCATCGATGAAAAATGTGGTTTGTATTGTGTTCTAAAAGTTAAACAGTGAGTGTTAATGCTGCTATGTACTAACCCCATTGGATTCGCTCACCTAAATGTTAACATATGGGGAAAATTTGTCCACGGATTGTCGACTTGGATTCAAAGATTTAAAAAAAAACTGTACTCAGTCATAGAGAAAGAAATTTTGCATTTATGTACATTTTACTTTTTTTAATGAAAAAGAATCTTGAAAAATTCCATTCCGAGATATAGTTAAAAAACACATGCTTAACAGGGGGTATTCGTAGACGGTACAGCATAAAAATGCTATATCAGGAAATGAAATCATCGATGAAAAATGTGGTTTGTATTGTGTTCTAAAAGTTGTACAGTGAGTGTTATGGCTGCTATGTACTAACCCCATTGGATTCGCTCACCTAAATGTTAACCTATGGAGAAAATTTGTCCACGGATTGCCGACTTGGATTCAAAGATTTAAAAAAAACTGTACTCCGTCGTAGAGAAAGAAATTTTACATTTATGTACATTTTTCTTTTTTTTTAAAATGCAATTAATATTTTAAAATTTAAATTATTCGGGGAAAAATCTGGTATAGTGCGTTTTAAACGCTCATAAATTCCTTCGGTGGACGAAATTTATAAAATGAATCCTGTAGCTCTTTGCAAAAGTGTTCAGGCTATCTGACAATACCAATTTTATTTGATCATCACCATTTATGTACCTGTAAATAGTTGACAAAAATATATTTTAAATAAAAAATTTGGGGGCAGTGCTTAACCCCCCTATAGAGAGAGAGCCATTACAATACCTCAAAATGACAATCCTAAGGAGGGTGGAATTCTGGAACTGTCACATGGACTCCTCCCACCACAAGAGTCTGCAAGAAGAGGAAAATGGAAATAGGATTTTTTTACTTAGTACATAGCATCCTTAAGAAAATAAAATAAAAATGTAATTTTTTTTTTGGGGGGGGGAGGGATTTTGTGTCTCAGATGAGCCTAAATCTCCAGCAATAATAAGAAGCAGCGAATAGTTTCGGCCCAATAGTCGCCATCCACCCAGAACATTATAGGCGATTATCTCACTAGACACAGCACAAATGAGAAGAATAATCCTATCTTTGATATGAGGCATGAAAAGTAAATAGGCACTTTGAGCACACTATCGTGGGTGGGAAACTATGCGTCCAATGAACAACTTTACTACTCTCAGTACAGATATTCCTTGACTTACTACCGCCCGCCCTTACGACCGAAGTTTTTAAATTAAAAAAAATAAGTCTCAAAAATACTGCTCCTCGAATGTACAGTACATAATTGTCGTAACGCTTTCAACGCTTTCAATAACCTAATAAATACTGCTAGTAATCTACTCAACATTTTGTTAATAATTCTTAGTTTTCACACAGCCACTCAACGCAATTAGGGACTGTTCCTTCTTGTTTTCTAATCTAATATATTTTCCCCAGACAGTTGGGAATAATACGCAAAGAGCACCCATTTTTGCTCAATTTTCGCTGTCTCTGCTTTATCGTACATTCTTCTGTAATCCCCCAAAAAGAGGTTGCCTAACGCTTGACGAAAAGACTCTCCATATATCCCCTTCCCCTCGTAGAACACACAAAATAACCCTTTGTATTATAGCTTTGGCGGGGTCTGCTGGCGACCGCTGGGTCGCCAAGTTCCAGATGTTTTCCTCTTCACGTCACGTAAGTTGATGTCGGCAATCAACTTACATTTTATTATACCACAACCATGATAAAATCTCTTTAGTGCCACATCTCGTTTTTTTAGTGTCACAATAATTATATATATTACATAATTATTAAAAAAATATGATGCAATATTCTGCAATACTGCAAAAATTTATGGTGCAATAATACAAATGTATGATGCAATAGTTTCGATATCCACCCGATAAATCTAATCAACCTTCAGAAATGGCTTCAGCTTTTCATTGTATTAATAAAGGACTACGACAATTAGAAGCAATGGATCGAAATGAAGAAAGATTCACAAGTGTAAATCGTCGTATTCAAGACAACCTGGCTTGGTACCAGACAATATACAAGGAAAAGAAGACGCAAACTATTGATACCACCTTGGAAAAATTTGTTAAAACAACTTATCTTCTGTCGTAAATTCTGAACCAATGTATTATACCAACACAATAAGTAGTGATGACGAGGAATAATTTATGTCTTCTAAATACAATATATTTTAAATTACGTATGTACCGGGTGTCCCAAAAATTATCGAAGATTTGAAAAAATCAATTAAAGAAAAACGGAAGGTGATAGAAATGTACGGTTTGCTGCATTCTACTTAGGCAACCAGGGAATTTATTCTCACCAATTTTCAAAATTACTTACAAAGTTCTCCAACAGATGGCGCTGCTGACTGGGAAAAACTGTAAAACAATGTTTTCAAAGGAAGAAGTATACGCAAAGTGGCATGGATTGGCCTCCCTATTCACCAGATTTGACACCTTGCGATTTTTTTCTTTGAGGGTACTTGAAAGACCAGGTGTATCGTCACAATCCACAAACTGTAGATTAACTGGAACAATTCACCTCTGCTACTTGGCAGAACATTCAAACTGAAATTTTTGCACAGGCGTCTACGAATTTTGTGCTCAGACTGCACCACGTTGTTGCTGAAAACGGTGGTAATTATGAAAGCATTGTTTTATAGTTTTTCCCCAGTCAGCAGCGCCATCTGTTGACGAACTTTGTAACTAATTTTGAAAATTGGTGAGAAAACATTCCCTGGTTACCAAAGCAGAATGCAGCAAACCGTACATTTCTATTACCTTCCGGTTTTTTTTAATTGATTTTTAAAATCATCGGTCATTTTTGGGACACCCGGTATGTATGAAAGCAAAAAATATATGCATGTACATATAAAAAAAAATTGTTTGCAACTTGACTTGCGACCAACTTAACTTACTACCAATGTCTTGAATGCCTCTACCGCCAGGTAGTGGGGTTTGATTCCCGCTTGCCGGAGGACAAGGCTGAGTTTTGGGCAGTACGCTGGCTCACCTGTAAGGTACTCCAATAATAAAGAAGTCAACAAAGTTGCGGTGTGGATGGTCGTAAAAGACAAAGTGCTTGCTGCGTTAGTAACAACCACTTTTCAAAATGTCATTTACAATAGCAGATACCGAATTTTAAAACAAAGAAATAAATCCCGCTAATGCAAGGTCATCGAAAAAGGTGTCCGTTGTTGCAACGTGAAATATAGAACTATATACAGTCGGACCTCTATTTAACGAAGTCGCTAAATCCCCCCAAAAAGTTCGTTATATGGAAAATTCGTTAAATAGAGATTCACTTTTCAAAATACTTTAAACTACACAAAACAGGTTTTAAATTCATAAACACTAAATATTATTTATAAAAGTAATTAATCACACCTTTATTTTGTAAATTAATGTCTGTTTATTTTGTATATCTTACTCCTCAAACAGAAATCTGCAAGGAAAACAAGAATAAAACTAAACATTGTCTGGGAATACACTGTATTTTCTATTTAAAAAATTATATTAAAAATAATGAATTTTAATGACATTATAGTATTTATTGTAACAAGTAATTTTAAGCATACATTGCATCATGTGTCCTTAAATTTAATTACTGATAAAGTCTCTTGATTTTGTCTAAGTTTTTTGTTTGAAAAAAATGTTTTCTCTCGTAATACGTCTCGCATCTTTGCAATGTACTAAAAAGCCCTTCAGGCGTATTTTCTTCAAACTGTAATTCGCGTCGGAATGTGTTAAAAGAAAGTTAATGTGTTAAATGTGTTAAAAGAAAGAATAAGTTTGAAATGTTCAGAAATATTTTGAGAAGTATGGAGGAAAAAGGTATCGGATCATAAGAAAAAGTTCATTAAATTGAGAATGCAATTCGCTATTTGGAGGTTATTTTACGAAGAAATTCGCAAAATATTCTTGGTTCCTAGGAAAAGTTCGTAAAATAGAGAAATTCGCAAAATAGAGGTTTGTTAAATAGAGGTCCGACTGTAATAGAATTCATGGTGTTTATTTTCTCACCAAAAGATACAAAGAAAAATCAAGTTTTGGACATTACCTAGTAGGTTTCGATATGAGCACCCCTCATCTAGCCCAGTTCTCCGCAACCGCCGTGCCGTGGCACACTAGTGTGCCGCGAGATGATCCTGACTGTGCCGTGGTGATTTTATAGATTATAATAATTTAAAAAATTAACCACTGCATTAGTTAGAAAATTTTCTAAATATTCCTCTAACTTTTTGCTAATATGTAATTTCTCTGGGTCGAAATTATACACAAAACTAAAGCATGTTGTTACCATACATTGTATGTATGCTCGAGTGTCATATTTCTGGAAGTTAGTTAAGAAAGAATATCCAAAAATTTCGGACAAGGCCATTACAATTTTTGCTTCCTTTTTCTACTACATACTTATGCGAACGAAGTTTTTCGACACTGGTTGTAATTAAAAATGACAAACTATTATGTTTAAAGGGTCTTGACCATGAACTTCAAGTAGCTCTTTCTAATATAGAACCAAATATAAAACGTACATATGTTCATCAAAACAAGCTCAAATATATCATTAATAAATGAGTTATGTTTAAATTAACTTTGATTTATTAGGCTTAAGTAAAGACCAAAAAACAAATTTTAATACAAAAATTTAAAGAGAAAATTTTTTTACTTGTAAACTATAACTTTATTTTTTTGTTCGTGTGTTGGTGCACAATTCAAAATGATTTATATAAAACTTAAATGCTTATAATTATCTTGATACACAGAGTTAATTTATTATGTTTTTTATCTAATAAAAACATATACGTATTTATTGTAATTTATGTATTTGCAAGCTTTTTCTTCTGGTGTGCCGCGGAATTATCGAGAAAACGTTGTTGTGCCGTGGAAGATTAAACGTTGCGGGCTCTGATCTAGCCGATACTCGATCTCCATGCATGTGCACTCATTCATAACAAGAGTCACAGTCACCATTACAGCGATTCTCTCCGATAATCGGTGCAGTCCCAGATCTTCTCAGACTACACCATATTTTTCAGGTAACCCCACAGAAAAAAAGTCTAAGCGGGGTTTAATCGGGCTTTCCAGTGCCCGAAAAATTGGACCGCCCCTTCCTATCCAACGTCAAAAGCCATGTAGGACGAAGGGCGTCGTCGCATGCCCCCAGCGCAGTCACGTTCACCATGATGTGGAAAAATAAAACTCCCAGAGTGAACATACAATCTGCTGCTACGCAAAATCCGATTGCTGTTACCGGTGTGCACAACTGAAATCACGGACAACTTTTTCGATGACCCTGTATTCGAATCTAAATATACGGTCTTTAAAGCTTGTTTTTTCCCCAAGCCAAATAACTCAAAGTCTATATTTTGTGAAATGTAGAGCAAAATTTTTGATAAACGCCAGTTGTAACAGCATGCATTGAAATTAAAATCGTTAACCTCAATAAAAAATATATTATGAAATAGTAGTTTTTCGATTTAAAAAATTAACTATTGTTGTAAAGGTTATTCATATGGTTTACGGAATAAACGTGGTCAGTTCTGATGAGGTTCCGACTTTTGTTTATTTATTTGAGGGAGACTACACACCAGACCGGCCTTTTTTGGAAATGTACATACACTAGTTATCAAAAATCAAGGAAAAATCACAAAAAGAGGGATAACACGTTCAAAAGAAGGCCGATCAGTTTAAAATTAGAATATGTTGTTGAGTAAAAGGTGCTGAACAATACTACATTAAGTAAAATAGTGGCGCTACAGTCGGTGTACGTCATTTGCGAGGAGCATAAAAGTGCAAGTCTCAGAGCAAGTTGACAATTGTCGCGAGGCTGAGATTTGACATCTGACATAGCCAAATTGTAACAATGACCTCCAAGCATCATTTGACCGAAGAACTGCGATGGGCAGAACAAAGTCAGACAGAAGTGACCAGATGGCTAAATGCGAGTCCGTCTGTGGTTCATAGACTTTGGCAACAATTTCTAACCACGGATTCGGCATCAGGGAGGTTCAGCTAAGGACGGCCTCACGGTACGACGAATGCCGATGACCGATATTTGCCATTATGCGCACGAAGGTATAGGACCGCAACTCCATCTGACATCCATCTGAACAGATCCTCCCCCGCTGCAACCTCCGGAAGGTTGGTATCAACGTCAACCGTGCGTAGAAAGCTTCAGGAAGGTGGTCTTTTTGCGTGGCGACCAGCCATTTGTGTCCCGCTCACGTCACGCCATAGGCGGAAATGTTTGCAGTGGGGACGTCAACATGTCCACTGGACGCGTGATCAATGGAGGGCTGTTCTCTTTACGGATGACTCCAGGTTTAGCGTCCAAAGTGCCGGCATAAGTGTATAATCTAATTCGTATAGTGTTGAATATATTGGTTGCCTAATCCCGATACCGCTCTGCTAATGAGGAAGAAGCTGATTTTCCTCTCGCAACTTTTGCGTTTATTTTTCATTTTTTTTCTTTAGAATATTTTAAAAGATTTTATTCTAATCCCTTTTTGTTATCAGCTCTACTTTTCAAAAATTTGTCGCATGGGTCTTTAATCTTAGCGACTGAATATATCTTATAAAGTACAAAACAATTATACGCTTGTTTAATTTAAATGGAAACTTGTAAAAATGTTTATAGTTTTTTCTATTGTTCTATTTTCTCTTTGTAGGAAACTAGAATCCATAGGTTAACAAAAGGAGAAATATGTATAATTTGACCTTTTTACATTGACAACGTCTTTAGAATTTCCTTTTTTCTAGATGAAAAGTATTTTCTTTAGAATATTTCGGCACTTTACGCTAGGATTAGTTCTAATTCCTGGTCTCTTATTCTTTCTTGCTCAGCGAATTAAAAACACACTCTCACAAAAACGTAGGAGGAGAGGAAAAATAATTGCAAATTTTTATTTTAAGATTCATAAGAGATATTTTATTAAAAATAACATTCTTGTTTAATTTCAGGCGTTCGTATTTCGTCGACAGTGTTACAGTTGTTTCATTTTTTTTTTTGCTTTGTATGTTTTTTAAATGACATTCAATCTGATTAAGATATTTATTTTGCTTTCGAAATGATTAATTTAAATACAATTTATTTTGCATTAAAAAGTACCATGCGTCATAATTTTCTCAGGAATAGGTTTTTAGAAGGAAAAAAATTATCCGTTTCTGAAACCGACTGAAAATATATCATTACTTTTTACGGAATTTTTATTCAACATTTGTAAAATGCAGAATATGTTTGTTATGAGGTGGGGTACCAGAGATATCCCCTTCCGTCGTGTTAACTAGGGAGATAAACTCCAACCTAGTGGCCAATAACAACATACGTTTACATTTTATGCACAATTTAGTAGTTACATTTGGATATAGGATACTAATCTATATATATATAAAACAGTTCCGTAACTGACTGACTGACTGACTGACTGACATACAACGCACAGACCAAACCGCTGGACCTAAAGGGCTGAAATTTTGCATGGCGATTCTTCTTACAGTGTAGGGGTGCACTAAGAGAGATTTTTAAAAAATCTTCTTAGATTTTTTAAATTAAATTTTTAAGCTGTTTTAGCAATTTTTTTTAAGTTTGCATTTAAAATAATAATTAGAGGGTTATAAAATTGATATCACGTGAAATGTCATAAAAATTCCTTTCAAATGAAATCTTTTTCGAATATTTAACTCCATTTTCTGATTTTTGGTGACTTTTTAAAGAGTAATTTTTAGAATTTAATTTATTAAATGCTGATCACGTGATTTCTTTTTCTCGTACTTTCAATAAATTTATCGTCACGTGATAACAACGAAATAGACAAGAAAATATTTTTTTTCTTACTAATGCGTCGGACGATTGGATATTATCCAAAAAAATATGAAAATACAGTAAAAGAAATGGTCCTCAAACTGTACTATATTCTTTACTATGTCCTATTAGATTTAATTTAAATATTTTCTTCTACATTATTTTGTCTATAAAAATATCCATTACAATTTTTTTATAAATATGTTTTTTCGTTTTTTTTTACATCAATTGCATACATTGATCGTTGTATTTATTATAAATATATTTATACATATTTTTAGCATCAATTGCATACATTGACCGTTGTATTTAATTTCAATGTACTCCGTAGCGAAGTACGGGTTTTCAGCTAGTCTTCTATATATATATAAAACAGTTCCGTAACTGACTGACTCACCGACTGATTGACTAACTGACATGCAACGCACAGACCAAACCGCTCGACCGAAAAGGGCTGAAATTTTGTATGGCGATTCTTCTTATAGTGTAGGGGTGCACTAAAAGAGATTTTTGAAAAATTCTTCTTAGATTTTTTTAAATTAAATTTTTAAGCTGCTATAGTAACTTTTTTAAGTTTGCATTTAAAATAATAATTTGAGGGTTATAAAATTTATACAACGAGAAAGACCCTAAAAATTCCTTTAAAATGAAATCATTTTCTAATCTTTACCTCCATTATATATATATATATATATATATATATATATATATATATATATATATATATATATATATATATATATATGTATGTGTGTGTGTGTGTGTGTGTGTGTGTGTGAGAATTCCACTTTTGTGGCAACACGGAAGCATTAGAGTTACAGGACACGCGCTGCGCCAAGAGTTACGGATGACACGCCGCTTGAGCAAACGAGTTGCAACTCAATGGAACGCACGTTATTCTAGTGTCGCTGGATGAAAATGGCACGCTGTGTTTTTACTTTTACTGAATGCAGATTGCAGGCTGTTTTATCTGGCTCTCGCTAGATGAGTGTAAATGCCGTGTGAGACGGGCACTGACATTCTGTTTTTTATTATTGTAATAATCTGTTGTGTTTGGTTAAACGTTAGCCAAGAATACACATTATTGCATTTTGATTTGAAATTTTTTTTGATATTTCAACCGTGGGAATAAATTTCCCATATATATATATATATATACAGTATGCCCACTAAAGTCCCTTGCCACCCTCTTAACTTCGGAATGGCTGCTGCTATATTCATAAAAGTGGTGTCTAGGTACAGTAAAGTAGCCATGCGCTACTGAATAAAACCACCTACCGCGCCACCTGGTAGAAAACTGCGGAGTTAGCAATCCTATCTCGAAAACGGAACGAGATAGGGGAAAAGAGTGATTTACAAAGTTGTAGAAAATCATCGATTTAGTACAAATAGATACCTTGGGGACATTAATGCAAAAAATAGAACGGTTAAAACGCGCATTTGTTTTTTCGTGATTTCCTACATTGTGACGTGACAAAACGATCAGAGAAAGAAAAAAACAACCAGTTTTAAAAATATACCTTTATTTGAGATGTTCAAACTTCTCACCGTCATTGCGGTGTCGTGTTTTGCCCGAAAGATAATCATTTCTCCTTCCGTTCAAGTTTCGTGACGTCACAGTGCAGGAAATCACGAAAAAACAAATGCGCTTTTTAACCATTCTATTCTTTGCATTAATGTCCACAAGGTGTCTTTTCTTACTAAATCGATGATGCTCTAGAACTTTGTAAATCACTTTTTTCCTCTATCTCATTCCGTTTTCGAGATAGGAATGCTAACTCCGCTGTTTTCCACCAGGTGGCGCGGTAGGTGGTTTTATTTAGTAGCGCATGGCTACTTTACTATACCTAGACACCACTTTTATGAATATAGCAGCAGCCGTTCCGAAGTTAAGAGGGTGGTAAGGGACTTTAGTGGGCATACTGTGTATATATATATATATATATATATATATATATATATATATATATATATATATATATATACACTGAAGTGCCACTGAATTAGGGATACCAACCTAGTAACGTGTTGGGCCTCCTGTGGCCTTGATAACGGCTGCCACACGACGACGCATAGATTCAACAAGTTTCAGGAAACGTTCCACGGGAATGGCTTGCCAGATATTGGCAAAAGCTGTCCATAATTCAGTAAGGTTCTTTGGTGCTGTGTGATAGCCTTTCACGCCTTGTTCCAAAACATTCCAAAGATGCTCAATAGGATTAAAGTCTGGGCTTCTAGGTGGCCAATTCATGACAGAGAAGTCAGAGGAATGCTCATCGAACCAGCCAGTAGCCAACTGGGACTTGTGAGAGGTACAGTTGTCTTGCTGGAAAACTCCATTACCGTGCGGATAACAGAACAGCATAAACGGATGGAGGTGATCACTCAGCCACTCTACGTACCGAATTGCATTGAGGGAGGTTGATACACGCACCAAAGATCCCAAACTGTGCCACGAAAAACACCCCAGACCATGATTAAGCCACCATGCCCTTGTACAGTTCCAGCCAGGCATGCAGGATCCATGGCTTCATGAGCCTGACGCCATATTCTCAGCCTCCCGTCGGCGTTAAGTAGTCGGAATCGAGACTCACCAGTCCATGCTACTCGTTTCCAGTCCTCTACACTCTAGTCTCTGTGGTCTCTTGCCCAGGCAAGACGTGCAGCCCGATGGCGAGTATAGAGCAATGGTACTCTCGTAGGTCGACGGCTCCCGAAACCCATATGGTAAAGCGAGCGTTGCACAGTCCGTTTACTGACTGTAAGACTGGCACCGTCATTAAACTGGGTGGTAATTTAAGCTAATGTTTGGCTTCGCTGGCTACGTACAATACGCCTGAGCCGTCTCTCTCCACGCACTGTCAAGGCTAATTGTCCTTTGCAGTTTGCCCGATCGCTAGTTTTTCTTCCACCATCCATGTATTCTTGGTATACTCTTGACACTGTCGACCTTGAAAATCCTAGCTGTCTGACGATTTCGGAAATTGAATGGCCCACGTGTCGCGCACCTACGATTTGTCCGCTATCGAAGGCGTCTAAATCAGGCAGTTTACCCATACTGGCAATTCCAACAACTAATTCAGAACAACCACAGTACGCGCTATATATGCAGTTACCACAGCACCCTCACTTGCGCATACATGATGCGCAGCGCTACACAATTTGCATAGGCTTTCTTATCCCTAATTCAGTGGCACTTCAGTGTATATATATATATATATATATATATATGTATGTATGTGTGTGTGTCATAGCAACCAATACAAAAGACGAAGAGGAAGTAAAAAAAATGTTTTTTGCCCCCCCCCCCCCAAAAAAAAAATAAATAAATAAAAATTAAGGAAATGAAGATTTTTATTTACTTGTTGCAACTTAGTTTTCAGAAGCCTATCGGAAGTAAAAATGAATGTAGTGTAAACAACATTATCCGTATAACCACACAACGTGACAGAGCAAAAACTAAATGAAATTTTCTGTTCCAGATTCACCTAAGAACCATATACAAAATGCTGGTCGTCGAAAAAAAATAGTATCGCCGAGAAAAAAAATATATTAAAAGATGATCCATACGTCAACAAACACCCTGTCTCAGATTTTCAAGCATCCAACTATATGGGCCTTGGCCCTGAAAGAAGGTTGGAGAGAATTTAAGGAATCGATTTCTCTATACGATTTCTCTTATATCACGTTAGTACGCTGGCTTTAAAAAAGGAATATTTTGGATCTTTTAAACTAAATTAATCAGAGAGATACTGCTGCATATTGTTGCCGTATTAACTAAACTCCAGATAGGAATTAACTCAGAGGATATTGATTCTAATAAAAGCACATGTGCATGCACCAAAACGACAATATTTTTATTAATACATTCCAATCATACGAAATAAACACTTCTTCAATTCCACAATAAATTTTAAAAAAGGGGGAGGGCTAGATGTTTCGACCTATTTAACTGTTCACCATCAGGCTAAGGAGCGTTGCATGATTGCCCCATTGAAAAACTCACTAATGCCTACAGATGCTAATACATTTTTTTTCAATTTACTGTGGAATTGAAGAAGTGTTCATTACGTATTACTCATCCACAAGTTTGTAAGTCCCATTCGAATCAAATACTCTAGGTCAGGGGTGGCCAACCGCGGCAAGCGTACCACAGTGTGGCACGGCGGCGTTTTAACAGTGGCACGCGGAGACATATTGAAAAATTAAGAAATTTGAAAAAAAATAATAATTTGTCAAAATCTGTAAAAACCCTACTCATACGCTACTGAAAATAACAGCGCAGGAAAGCGGCACTGCTTGACACCAGTACAACGATGCGCTAAGACAGCGGGGTCATGGGAAGAACCCAATGGTTTGAGAAGTCTTGCTTTGGCGCCGTTGTGTCTTGCTATGATTGTCCGTTCTCAAGATCTAATCCTAATATAGATGACTTGGTAAAAAAAAACTACAAATTCAAAAGCCACATTAATTAAGTACTGACTGTTTAATAATTATTATGAATTAAATGTTTCGAGTTATTCATTTTATTTTATACATAACCTAACTGACTGAACCTTTAAAAATGTTTATTAACAATAAAACCCAAGTTTGTACTTTTGTTTTATTTATTATATTATTTTTTAAATCTCCACTACTCAGATAAAAAAAAAATGTGCTATTTGTGTAAAAATCCCATAATCAGCCTGTAAATAATATTTTTTCACGTTTTTATAATTTTTGCATGTTGGAAAAGTTGGAAGTGGCAAGCCTAATATTTTTTTTTCAGATAGTGGCACTCTTCCCAAAAATGTTGGCCACCCCTGCTCTAGGTCTATGAAATTAGTGATCCCGATTAACCAGCAAAACTGATTCATGTCCTCTAGTACTATAGAACAGTGCTCTCCAACCTTTCTATCGCCGCTGACCGGTCAACGTTTGATAATTTTACCACGGCCCGCTGAGGGAGGACGTTGATTATTTATATATTTGATTGTTTTTATTTAATTATTGATGTTATTATAATTTTGATGTATAAATGACGTTACGTTTATTTATTGTTCAATAAAAAAACTCGTTTTATTTATTTATTTGTTTCTTTTTTTTCTTTCTTCAGGAAAGCGCATTTATTTTCAATTTCATGACTGCAATTTTAATTCATAATCTTGAAATGTTTAATAAACAATAAACTAATTTAAAATAGTTATAAGATTTCTACTGTTACAAAGGTATAAATTAGCAGAAACCCGACAAAGTCGCACATACCCGAGAGAAATACACCACAGTAAATAAAATGGAAATAATTTAATGTCCCTTGGGCGGCCCGATACCATTTGGTCCACGTACCGGTACCGGTCCGCGGCCCGGGGGTTGAGGACCACTGCTATAGAACATATACTCTGTGTTAAATGAGCAGAAGATTCTATTCCCACTTCATTTTATTTCTTAAAAATGTAATTTGGACGTTCACTAAGAACAAAACAAATGGAGGTTCTTTCAAATTTCCTTATGTATGAAGTAAGTAAGAAGAAATATATTTTGATGAACAACATGCGTATGTTGTTTGTGTTGTGGGAAGAATATTTCAAATAAAGATTTTTGATGTTTGTAGAAATAAATGTAAGCGTCACGAAGTACGATTTGGTATTTCTCTCAACCAGGAAATAAATCACAGCCGTAAGAAAACAGTCAAAACCAATAAAATAAATCTTATTCGAGGTGAAACATACCTGATTGTTAAAGTCAATCTCGAATTCAACCTCTAAAAGTTTATGGCTCTGCAAGCAGAAAAACAAAATACTTAGAAAAGTTATTTTTTCTTTCCAACTGATACTACATTTGTTTTTATAATTTTAATTTAATTATCCCATACTGTGTAACCTAGTATGAATTATTTATTGCCTTTTATTAAGTATAAGAATATAAAATGGGTAATTAAAAAATGACTAAACGATATCAATATTTTTTCTTTTTAGTAACATTTAATTAAAAATTCTTAATAAAACTCAGTAAATCAACAGTTTAAAAAATGCAAACAATTCTTAAAATAATAAATTTCAGAGGTAATTTTTTTTGTTTCGGCCTTTACTATTTTTTCAAAATTTTACCGATGAAAACAAAATAAATATTAATCAATTTGCATTTTTTTTTACCACAGTAAGTCACCAGGCGTTTAAAAATATTTATCTTATGGAAACGCTGATTTAAAAAAATATAAAGCTTGAGGGTAGCTAAAAAAAATCCTTAAATTTTTTTTTCATTTTCATAAATTAATCTGCTTTCTAATCTTTGTCCTTAGGAATAATGCCTTGCAAACTTTAAAACCTCCATCTTATAAACACATTTATCTTTTTATTTCAACATATTGTGATACCCATGTTTAATAAATTTTTACGCATGTTTGTCGTATATTGTTGATAGATATATGTCTGATATATTATGATATTTAGGTTTGTGAATTCTGAATAAATTTTTAATGAATTAAGTATAAGTTCCAGCTTCAAATAAGCTTACATAACTTACAGGGAATTTGTGGAAAACTCAGCACAGGAACGCAGTGTTAAGCTTATATAAGCATGTTTTTTAATTAGAATGACATTAAAGTGATCTAAAGTAGAAAATTAAGAACAGGCAAATTTTCGTATTTTGCGTTGCTCAGTGTGCTTGAAAACAAAATCATCCAGCTGCAAATTCTTTTCACGGCCGTTAGTTATCTAAGCAACACCAGCCTTATCATATGCAACAGATTTTTATATGTAACTAGCTGAAAACCCTCACTTCGCTACGGAGTACATTCAAATTAAATACAACGGTCAATGTATGAAATTAATGCCAATATATATGTATATGTATATATATATATATATATATATTTAAAATAAATACGACGATCAATATATACAATTGATGTAGAAAAAAATATTTATATTTATAAAAAAATCGTGAGGGATATTTTTATAGACAAAATAATGTCCAATCGTCTGCCGCATTAACAAGAAAAAAAAATATTTTTTGTCTATTTAGTTGTTATGCACGTGACGATACATTTATTTAAAGTACCAGAAAAAGAAAACACGTGATCAACATTTAATAAATTAAATTCTAAAAATTAATTTTTAAAAATTCACCAAAAATCAGAAAATAGAGGTAAAGATTCGAAAAAGATTTCATTTTAAAGGAATTTTTATGATCTTTCTCGCGATATAAATTTTATAACCCTCAAATTATAATTTTAAATGCAAACTTAAAAAAATTGCGAAAACAGCTTAAAAATTTAATTTTAAAAAATCTGAGGAGAATTTTTGAAAAATCTTTCTTAGTGCACCCCTACACTATAAGAAGAATCGTCATGCAAAATTTCAGCCCTTTAGGTCCAGCGGTTTGGTCTGTGCGTTGTATGTCAGTCAGTGAGTCAGTTACGGAACTGTTTTATATATATAGATAACTAGCCATGGATCAGAGTATCTCCATCAGTCAAATCACGAATTCTTTTTGGCTACATAGAAATGATGAAATTTGTATAAAGCTTAGTCGGCCCACTATTAAAAATATCTTTCGAAATTTCTTAAGTAAATATTTAATTAAAGTGATAAGAAACTTTACAAAAATCTAGTTGTTTATGGCCCAGCCGACCCTGTAATTCCAAAAAGGATTTCCCTTCCATCGCGAGGTTTTTTTAAAAAAACTTTTGGTAAATCGAAAGAATGATCCATGACGTAAATTAGACTTAAAAATTATAGAATTCGAACCTTACATAGAATAATATCCCTCAATATTATCTTTTTATCGTAAAATCATGCTGCTAAAATTTCATGTCATCTAGTGAAAAAATATATTATGGAAATTGTTAAACATCCATCTAACTTGCTGTGCTAAAATGTTTTCTTCTTGAAAAGTTTTGAACGTTTCTTATTTAATTCAGTATTTTAGATTAAATGATACCTAATGAGAAACTACTTTCCTATTTGTTTCGTAAAATAGTCTTTTATGACCCTCTTTACATTGGTAAAATGCAAGCATGGCTAGAAATCTCTGCATCCGATCCCCTTTTGGTAAATCGAAAGAATGATCCATGACGTAAATTAGACTTAAAAAGTATAGAATTCGAACCTTACATAGAATAATATCCTTTAATATTATCTTTTTATCGTAAAATCATGCTGCTAAAATTTCATGTCATCTAGTGAAAAAATATATTATGGAAATTGTTAAACATCCATCTAACTTGCTGTGCTAAAATGTTTTCTTCTTGAAAAGTTTTGAACGTTTCTTATTTAATTCAGTATTTTAGATTAAATGATACCTAATGAGAAACTACTTTCCTATTTGTTTCGTAAAATAGTCTTTTATGACCCTCTTTACATTGGTAAAATGCAAGCATGGCTAGAAATCTCTGCATCCGATCCCCTGGGTCGAGAATGCACTGGCTCCTGCGCAATTTCCCCATGTCATCCTGTTGGACCTATTTACATCTCCCCCTATCATGGGATTTTCCAGATTCAGTATTATCGTACTGGGATACTGTTGGGTTCCATGGGGTGCTTTTAAAAAATTGAGAGAGAAAGAGTTCAGAACTTATCCAAAATAGCGAACTTAAGGGGATGAGGGACTTTTAATCTCAAAATTTGTATTCTCAATTTTTAAGTCTATTATATACAGAACTAGCTGAAAACCCGCGCTTCGCTACGGAGTACATTCAAATTAAATACAGCGGTAAATGTATGCAATTAATGCCAAACAAAAGAAATATATATATATTTATAATAAATGAGACGATCAATATATACAATTGATGTAAAAAAATATTTATATATATATATATATATATTTATAAGAAAATCATAAGGAATATTTATTTTTGCTGCATTAGAAAGAAAAAATGTTTTTTTTGTCTATTTAGTTGTTACGCACGTGACGATAAATTTATTGAAAGTACCAGAAAAAGAAATCACGTGATCAGCATTTAATAAATTAAATTCTAAAAATTAATCTTTAAAAATTCACAAAAAATCAGGAAATGGAGGTAAAAAATAGAAAAAAATTTAATTTTGAAGGAATTTTTATGATCTTTCTCGTGATATAAATTTCATAACCCTCAATGTATTATTTTAAATGCAAACGTAAAAAAAGTTTATAAAACAGCTAAAAAATTTAATTTAAAAAATCTAAGAATAATTTTTGAAAAATCTTTCTTAGTGCACCCGTACACTATTAGAAGAATCGCCATGCAAAATTTCAGCCCTTTAGGTCCAGCGGTTTGGTCTGTGCGTTGTATGTCAGTCAGTCAGTCAGTCAGTGAATGAATGAATGAGTCAGTTACGGAACTGTTTTATATATATAGATGATAATAACTAATATTCTTTTTCACTACATTGAAGACCCTTAAAATTTAAAATAAGGATTTTTTGACGGAACAATGCCTATTTTTCAAAAAAATTTTCAAAAATTCTCACATTATTCAAAATACTCCATGTGCATTCTATATCAACTAAAAAAATTTAATTTTCTTAATATAAGTTTACCATATGTTTATAAATATAATTAAGCATTATTTTTTTTCTTTTTTGAATGTAAAGTTGTAAATATCTTTTTTTTTAATTAATCTGCCTGTTATTTTTTTGTTTTTTACGCTTTTATATTATTTCGTGATCTATAAATTTGAAAAAAATATTTGAGGTTTCAAAGAACTATGCATAGTTTTTTGACAAACACTTCTATTAACGACACTGAGATATTTGTAAGAAATATAAAAGAAAAAATTAATGCGCATGGAGCATTTTGAATAAATTTGGCATTTTTGAAGAATTTTTGAAAAAAGAAGTCTTTTTTTTTCAGAAAATAAGTATTTGTGAATTCTTAGTGAATTCAATGCAGTAATAAAGAGCATTAATAATTCTCATATGGTATATTGAGTAAAATATTGAAAATTTAAGTTTCAGCGACGAAAGAAAAAAAAACCACGACTTTATATCGAACAAATTGAAATCAGCTGGAAGGATGGGTCATATTCAAAGGAAGAAGATACCCCCTAATGAATTACATTACACCTTGCAATGGAAATGTCTCAACCACTCACTTGCGAGTTCGAAGAGCTTTATGGTCATTGTACTTGCCTACAGATGTGTAGATCTTTACATTATATCATACCCTTATTTTTGCTGAGGTAGGTTTCGTATGGGATTTCCGAAAATATCTGCACCCTTTAATATCTCATGTGGGTGAATATTATTCATATTTTAAAGCAGTGCTCCCCAACTTTTCTATCGCCGCGGACCGCTCAACGTTTGATAATTTTACCACGCACCGCTGAAGGAGGACGTTGATTGTTTATATTTTTGATTGTTTTGATTTGATAATTGACGTTATTATAATTTTGATGTATAAATGACGTTACGTTTATTTATTGTTCAATAAAAAACTCGTTTTATTTATTTATTTGTTTCATTTTTTTTTCTTTCTTTCAGGAAAGCGCATTTATTTTCAATTTTATGACTGAAATTTTAATTTATAATCTTGAAACGTTTAATAAACAATAAACTAATTTAAAATAGTTACAAGATTTCTTCTGTTTCAAAGGTATAAATTAGCACAGACCCGACATAGTCGCACAAACCCGAGAGAAATACACCACAGTAAATAAAATGGAAATAATTTAATGTCCCTTGGGCCCTTGGGCGGTACTGGTACCATTGGAGCCACGGACCGGTACCGGTTCTCGGCTCGGGGGTTGGGGACCATTGTTTTAAAGGACTTAAGTAAAATTCGCTGGTCTGTGAAATTGTATTTCACGATGTTTCGTTCTGTTTTCCTTATACCGTCTACATGATAAGTACCGTCTAAGCCTGAAAAAGTATTGAGCTATTAACTTAAAAATTAGTGTAATCTTAAGAGGCCAGAATTGTTGATATCGCAGATCTCCAATTTCCGTGTAAAGATACACGGAATTTCTTCTCAGCAATTTTCTTATCATAGATTAGTAAATGCATGTTGCTGAGTTCTGTTTTTCGCATATGAAGTCAGAAATTTAAATAAAGAGAGCAAAGTTTTTAAAACCTTAACCCGCGAGAACTCGCGTCGGACCTCTGTTTTTCAGAAATGAGCTGCCCCTTAAGTCCCATTCTTTCAGATTCTGGAATCTCAATCATTTTTCTACCCCTCTTCCGGTCGAAAACTGGTTCCTCGGGCCTCTCAGGCCCGACGCGCGTGCTCGTGTTATAGGTTTGTCGCAATACCATAGAGGATTTATTTACTGTCATGTCGCTATATTTGTGTTTCGAGGAAGATATAAAGTGCTTACGGGCTATATTGGCCGAGGTTTCAACGGATGAGGAGTCTTTAGATGAAGAATCTGAAGAAATAGATGGCAATGAACAACATAGTGACCATCAATAGTCACCTGAATTAGAAACTGATTCCAGAGATGAAGACGATCCCCCCCCCCCCCCGAAGAATAATTCATTCTTAAGATGGGCTCACAAAATGGAATAAGCAAAAATTCCGACAAAATGTAACAGCCCCATCTTGCAATATTATCACCAAGCGTCCAGGAAACGTTCTGTATAGCCAAAAATATGTCTCCTCTACTAGATTCTTGGCAGATTTTTAGTTGATGATACATTATGCGCATTTTTGTAAATTGCACGAGTATCTAAGCTGATAGCATAGCCAGTAATTTTCAAAGAGATCGCGATGTTAAAAAAACTACTCTGGCTGAAATCAAAGATAGAAAATCAAAAATCATTTGTGCCGAATGTGAAAAAAATGTCTGCAACGGACATGCTTTTACTGTAGGTAAATTATGCTATTACAATGGGAAGTCAATAATTTTTTTCTGACGTTCTTGTCTAAAATTGTATTATTTCTATTCATTTTCATTCATAATGTTTAAAACCTAATTAAAATCTATTTTTAATGATAAAAAGTGCAAAATTGATTGACTGGGCCTCTTCGGCCCGACGCGCGTCCTCGCGTCAGTGTTGTCTGCGCGCGTCCTGGCGGGCTAATGCTTTCAGCAGTTAATTTTTCCATTTAAGATAACTTGAGGAAGCAGTGACACTGGTGTGCTTCGGTGATGGACGGTTTGTAAAAAGCAGCATATTAAAAATAATTCCCGCATAATTACTTTATACGACGGTCTGGTGCTATGATATAAACATCATGAAAAGGAAAGAGGATACAGATACAAAAGTGATGAAATCTCCGTCAGCATGACCACGAAGTCAGGGAGGAACTAATTATACGGATTTGCTTTGGTCAAAACCTTTGGTTGACATTTATAGAGGACAAAGATGGAAATGATCTTCTGATGTGATCCCAATATGATCTTCTGATAACATGGAATGATACATAGTAATGAGATTCATGATACGTGATACCTTGACAACGGGGATCCTATTATGCAAGCCGACCTCCCACAACATACGGAACGTTTTCATCTAAAGCATCCTTAAGGTGGGATTGAGTTAATGAAGTAGCCTACAGTATGGATGGTTCAATTTCCGAAGTTGGAAAATGACCTTCCTCGTTGGGGCGGGGGGGGGGGAGATCTTATGCTCCATGTGATCTGCATCAAAGTAAAATGATCGGGAAAAAGTTATGGATTTAAAACAAGGTTTTACATGATTCTTTTATATTATGAACACGACGAAAATTATACACCACGTACTGTTTCATAATATGAAGCGATTCATGATATATGAAAAGGAGATTTGCGATACGTGATGCAAAGATCATGTGAAAATTATGCATGTATGTTAAGCCGAAAAACAAAATGATCGAAAAGGAGATATAGGTTGAAAACACAGCTTACATTGTTTTTCTGTATCGTGAACATAAAGAAATGGTACGAGATACAATTAAAGTTGTGTACACGCTTCCCTTAATATATCAATGGAGAAAATGAGGAATAAATGATAGATATATTTGTGACAATGTGGGCAAAGTGATACAGATGTAGTACAGTAAAAACAAAATGATTGGAGGAGAAAGGTAAGGATTGAAACGATTTAAATAATAGCCTTATTATGTGCAGTAATTACACATGATACCTGATATGGTATCACAGCACAAATGTGGACGCAACGCTATTGGTGTTTCCCTTATAGATTTCTAAATTATTCACTATTCTTTGTATATTATAGCCCCAATTTCTATGTCTGATTCTGGAGAAAAAAAAGTAGAACTCCAAACATGACCTAAAGTTAAGATAATGTTCTCCGAGGTAAATTCCATGCTATGTATCTGCTCTAAAGTGCCTAAAATGATAGAAGAATATTCCACTAGCTTTGGGGAATAAAATAGAAAACTTACAAGCTTGTGGTGATACTGGGAACTAAAAAAACTAAAAATGTTCTTTGGTAAGCGCATTGTTGGTTTTAGTTATTTAAAAAAAAGTATTTTGCTAAAAGCAACCTTATAGGGAATATCCTGGCCTCTGGCTGTAATGCGCGCCTTACAACGTGGACTCAAGCTTTCCACGAGGCTTTCTAAAGTTCCGGTGGCAAGTAGTCCCAATCGCTCTCTAGAGCACGTCTTAGCTCTTGTGCCATTCTTGGTAATATTATGTAAGCCGATGTCTGAGAGCATACCAAGCGTGATGTATTGGACTGCGATTAGGTGACGTTGCTGACCATGATAATTTCACAATATCCTCTAATTCGAAGTCAGCTGTCAAGATAACTCGAAGTGAACGGGCATTATCGTTCATTAGACAAAAATTGAATTCAGCTGCACCTCTGAATATGAGTACATACTGATGCTGAATAGAAACCCGGTATACCATATCGGTCGAATTCCTCTGTCAAACACGTGAAGGTAGAAACGGAATTCTAGCATAAGCTCTCTTCAAATTATAACACCGAAACCAACAAAGTAGTGTCTTTAGTTCCCATTTTCCGATTTGTACAATTTTCTTGGTGTCCTTAGGACGTACTGGCGTCGTGGATCTATAGACTAAATCAGGATTCATCTGTGAACAATCGTTACCCCACTGTTGTGCTCTCCATTGTCGATGCGCACTGCACCAGTGCAAGCGTTCTCTCTAATGAGCAAGAATCAGGGAATTGCACAAAACTGGCCCACTCAGATAAATGCCACATGCAATCAACGCAATGTACAATTTATGTGGATATATTTGCCAATTCCTGTTGCAGATGAGAGGTCTCTCGTAAGAGCTGCTGTGGTACAGTTGTGGTTATATCGTGATGTTACGGTTAGATATATGTCTTTATTTGCCAATGTGGTACATGGGCGACGTGTGATGAAGCGTCAAACAAATCTATCCTGCTTCCAAAAATCTTCATTACTTGAGATAACATTTGGTGGCACATTAAGTTCCTGAGACATTTGCATTTTGCTTTGGTCTGCTTCAAGCCGTCTTCACATTACATTATCCAAATGTCTTCGACCATAGTGAGCATTTATTGATGAAACTGGGTATAAATGTCTTTAAAACTAGTACCTTAAATGACTTTATGTCGTTTTTGATGTGCCCATAATTTGCATCCAAATGTCTGTTAAAACCGGCCATCTTTCGAGGAAGCCATCTTTTTGCACAAGTTCTGGTCATTGGCAAAAAAAAAAAGCTCATTGCTGTAACTGGTACAAATTCATCTACTAGCAAACACATGGAACGTATATATTGTCCGAATTCAGAATTATCCTTAATTTTTGGACATGAGTGTAGTTGCAACGTCTAAGACGTTGCTTCATGTCATTCTAATTAATGCATGTTGTGTCTGTCTCGTTTGGGTAATTTCAACATCATTACAGTATTGACCTCACTCCATGTGACTTTCTGTTTGTTCTTGTTACCTTCAAAAACTACCATTAAAGCTACGGGGTCACTGATTTAAAAACTTTATTGCTGTCAGAATAATATCAAATGAGGTTTCAAAGATTATTACAAAAAGTGTCTTGTGTTTGACATTCCAAGATATAAAATGGGTTTAATGTGTGAGTTGAATTGAATATGTCTTTTGAAAAAAAAGCCTGAATGTTGTTCCTAAATTAATCAATATTTTAACAAAAGATCATTCTCAGAAAAAAGGTTCCATAGATTCTTATGTGTAAATTTTTAATTGATGTAAGCTAAAGAGAACAGGAATATATGTTTGTCAAAAAGTGTATGATAATTAAACGGGTATAATAAGGAAGCATCTTTTACTGGTACATTTAAAAATGCATTTTAATTTTCCTTCATTCTAGAATTTAGCCTCGAATCAAATGAAACTTAATTGTTACTGAACAAAGATAGATTCTTTTTTAAATTCGTATGTAAAAATAAAATCATTAAATGTTGCTTCCTCCATCAAATAATTCTTTTAAAATCGCTTTGTTTAACACGGATTAAGATTTCTTATCATGTATTTATACAATTACACTGAATTTAACCTTTAAGCTTTCCATGTCTAAACACTTAGAAATGTTTTTGCAAAGAAAACGCTTGAGTAGCGCGACTAAAGATATTTAATTTGAAAAGATTATCTATTTTTAATTATCTAGAACCGTTTTTTAACGTCATTTAATTGCCTGCTATATGTATGTTTTATTTGTCTTTTAGTGCTTTTAATATCTTTCTATGTTTTATTGTAAAATTCAATCTTGTCAGAGAAAATAATTTATTTTTCATTCTATTTTTTGTTATTTGGAGATTATCCCCTTTGTTTAAGGGTTCCTATTTGTGCTTTTTGTAAATTCTGTTTCGCGTGTTCTGTAAATAAATACAAAGCAGAAGAAATATTTGTGCGAAAATTTAAAACCTTTATTTGTCGTTTATTTCATGATGGACTAATATATTTATTATAGCAGAATATTTTACTTTTCCTAGTTTCTCCATTTATTACATTAAAATACTAGGACAATGTTCTAACGGTTGTCAGGGTTTTGCTACTACTGTCTATAGCAGGGATTCCTAACCCTTTTTTGTTTACACTTACCCTCGGCATATTAGAAACTTGGTATACCCCCGGCGTATATATGTCATTACAAGGTAATAAACTAGGTAAAAATAGGTTAAATTAGGTTAAATTAAGTGAATTAATATACAATACTGGTTGAACAGTAAGAATTGACAAGATAGGGATCGAAAGTGTCGATAGATGGCAGCACTTACCCCGTCTTTAATCCTCGCGACTTCAGTCAGGATTGGTCAGAATGTGCTTAGGTCAGCGGCGTCTCTTGCTAAACGTCCGATCAAAGAACAAACGCAGAGTGATGGAGTAAACGAAACAGGAAAAGCCTCGAGGTTGACTGAATAGTTAAATGATATTAATAGTTAAATGGAGCTAGAGGTCTTTATGATGGAAATAAAGATTAATTAAGGGGTCACATACCTTTTAAAGGCCAAGAGACTCGACAAACATATCCCAATTTTCAATCATCAGTAGTTACTAAAATAATTTATTCAGAAATATATATATATAAATATATATATATATATATATATATATACAGTATACTCCGAAAAGCGGACAGTCACGGGACCAAAAGTTTTGTCCGTTATTAGGTTGCATCCGCTAATAGGGAGGACAACCTTTTTATGAAAAAAGTTTTTGCACTTCTATTTGGCATTTGATTGAAAATTACGGATGCAATTTTAATTAAAAAGGAAAAATTAATTAGGTAAGAACAGAATAACTGTTTACTATACCTTTTAATTGTCGCTGATCCTTTTATCTTGCATTAAATAATCCCAAAATACAATGTATTGGAGCTAAATTATTTTAATTACTAAAAAATTTGTTTAAAACATTTGTTAACAAAGTTTGATTTCTCTTTTATACACAGAAAACCTGTTTTTCAAGGTGAATCTTCATAAGATTTAGCTTTGCTCGTCCCTCCGTGTCTTCATTGTTCAGAAAGAACTGTTTTAATTGCTCGCTGTATTTCAGTGCTTCCAAATAATCTTTGATTTTGCAGTCTTTCATTGGCGATTCCTTATCATCATCCTCAGAAAAGGCCAGTGCTTCAGTGGTGTTCTAATGAATGAAATTAGAAACATGCAGGTTTTCTATCTCAATGGATAAATCGTCGTCGTTCAGCACATATTCTTCAACGCTGACATTTGAATCCAAAGTCGCTACTAGATCCGTAAATTCTTTTCGCTTTTTTCAGTAGTACTGTCAGTTGCCACTTCGCTTGTACTCAAAAATCCGCCTTCTTAAAACATTTTAGAACACACCCAGAATCTACCTTTTTAAGGACTGACGTAGTCCAGGAAATTGCATCAAAATAGATACCGATTTTGCCAACTCGTCACTGGATTTGCAGGAGATAATCCGTGAAAGCACGTCTCAGAAGCAGCTTTTTGTATCCTACTTTAAAGCTGCGAATAATTTCCTGATCAAGTGGCTGTAGCATCTAAGAGGTGTTAGGAGGCAAGAAAATTAAATTAACACTTTTGAGCTTTAAATCCTCAGGATGGAAAGTAGCATTCATTGTCCATGAACAGAATGATTTTTCTCTTTTGTTTTTTCATTTTGTTATCTAACTCCACCAGTCAATCGCTCATTATCTCAGCGGTCATACACGCTTTCTTATTTGACTTCCTTGAAACAGTTAACTTTTCGTACATCAATGTTCTAGAAACATCCAGGCTTCTAAGGAAACATCTAGGCTTTGTAAAGACGCATAAGCTTATACTTTTAGCTTGCTTGTTAGAATAATTTTGAAATGTTTGCCAAAATAATTGAAAGTTTTTCAAACATAACTGTCCGCTATTCGGAGTGTCCGCTATCCATAGGGAATAACATGGATTGTCCTGTATAAAAGGGACTCGAAAAAACGTCCGTTACTGGGACACGTAAAAATGTCCGTTAATTAGAGGTGTACGCTATTCGGGAGTGTCCGTTAAGTCAGGTACCACTGTATATATTGCACACACACACACACACATATTTATATATATATATATATACATACATATATATATATATATATATATATATATATATATATATATATATATATATATATATATATATACATACATATATATACAGTGGAATCTCGATCTATCGTTTTTCAAGGGACCGACTGAAATGAACGATAAATGCGGGAAAACGATAGATGCGGAAACATAACAAAGCAATATGATCGTTGGGACTGGATAAAATGAACGACACATACGGAAAAACAATGGATCCGAAAACGATCGATCGAGATTCCTCTGTATACCGTTCCAGAACGGTAGAATAAATTAGCTTAGAATAAAACGGGAAATGATAACAAAGGAAATTTGAAGAAAAGCAACTTGCATCCAGCGGGGATCGAACTCATCACCTTCAGAACCGCAGCCAAACACCTTACGCCTGTGCCACGACAGCTACGCACAAGATGCGCTACATTATATATATATATATATATATATATATATATATATATATATATATATATATATATATATATATATATATATATATATATATATATATATATATATATATATATATATATATATATATATATTGCCGCTTAAAGCCTTTCCCGTCAAAGACTCTGTTACGGAATGGTCAACGCACCGGACTGCTGAGCAAGAGGTCCCCGGTTCGAAGCCCTACATTATTTTAATTTAATTTAATTCTAATTCTATTTCTGTTAGTTCTAGAAGTTGCTAGAACATTCTTTAATTTCCTGGAACGACGTTCCAGAATATTCTGTTGATGGATAAAAGAGCAAGTAGCTCAACCTGTGAGGGGAGTTCTGAGTTCTATCAGCTAAGTGTTGTGTGCTAATAAACAGCGTTGTATTCCCTCTACGTGTGTGCTCAATCCATACGACTACCATCTACGCGACATCTTTGGTGGAGGCGCCGGGTACTCAGTTCAGTCTGGAAGCAGAAGAAATACGAAGAAGCCGTAGACTTTTAAATCTTCCTCCGGAATACGGTCTTTACGTAGCCGCTCCACGAAAGCGATTCCCGGCAATGCCTGAAGGAGAAGTCAAGCCACAAACCGTCCTGCTGTCTCCAGCACTAATTAGGGAACCGAGAAAGCCGACAATTTTTAGAGGCGATCCTGGACAAGATCCAACCAAGTGGTTAAAAGAATACCTTAGAGTATCAAAATTTAATCAATGGGATGATACTCTATGTCTTGCGAACGTCTACTTTTTCCTTGATGGGACCGCCAAAATATGGTTTGAAAATAACGAAGATCTGCTGAATTCATGGGACGACTTCGAAAGAGAACTGAAAAAACTTTTGGTGACTCTCAGCTATATATACGGCGAGATGTTTCCTAGGTCAGATGTTTCCTAGGACTCTGTTCTTATTACCGCCGCTTCATCAAGGATTTTTTTCATCAAGCTCAACCCTTACAAATGTTGCTGAAAGGTGACTCTAAATTTCGTTGGGGACGTGAGCAGTCGGATGCTTTCGACCGGCTAAAGGATGCACTGATATCTGACCCTATACTGGGACTTTACGACGAAAACGCTGAAACAGAATTGCGAACGGACGCCAGCGGCTATGGTATTGGAGCAGTCTTGGTTCAAATACAGCATGGAAAAGAAACAGTTATTGCCTATGCTTCGCGGACACTAACCAAAGCAGAGAAAAATTATTCCACGACTGAAAGAGAATGCCTTGCCGCCGTATGGGCTGTTCACAAGTTTAGACCATACCTCTTCGGCAAACATTTTTCAATCGTAACAGACCACCATTCGCTGTGTTGGCTAACTAATCTAAAGGATCCCTCGGGAAGACTTGCGAGGTGGGCCTTGCGACTACAAGAGTATGACATCTCGATTGTTTACAAGAGCGGAAAGAAACACAAGGACGCTGATAGTTTGTCCCGAAATCCATTGGAAGAAGACAATATACCATCGGAAGTCATCGCCGCTATAGATTTTGCTAACGTTGCTGACGAACAAAGAAAAGATCCAAGACTTGCGGAGTTAATACGGACTCTAGGAAATGGCGAAACAGTGAAACGAGAATTTGAGCTGATTGAAGATGTACTATGTAAAAAGAGTTTCGATCCAACCGGCAAGAAATGGCTTCCTGTCATTCCAAAGCATCTACGTCAAGACATTCTTCAATGTTTCCATGACGCACCCACGGCCGGACATCTAGGATTCGTCAAAACGTACGACAGAATAAGGAAGCGGTTTCACTGGCCAGGGCTCTACCGAAATGTGCGACGATATGTCATGCACTGCCGGGAATGCCAGCGTAGGAAAGCCGTTCCACAGAAGCCACCGGGTCATCTAATGCCTATACCGCCTGCTGTTGCGCCATTTCATCGCATTGGGATAGATCTCCTTGGGCGTTTTCCAAATTCGACCACTGGAAATAAATGGATCGTAGTCTGCATCGACTATTTGAGTCGCTATGCTATTACAAAAGCCCTGAAAACTGCTGAAGCTGCGGAATTAGCGAGGTTCCTCGTCGAAGATATACTTCTAAAACATGGAGCGCCCCGAGTTATCATCACCGATCGAGGGCAAGTGTTTCAATCAAGACTTGTTTCAGATATCATCCGGTTGTGTAACATTAGTCATCGAATGACGACAGCCTACCATCCCCAGACCAATGGCCTTACTGAGCGATTCAACAAAACACTAGGCGACATGTTATCCATGTACGTAGACGTAGAACAGAGAAACTGGGACGAGATACTGCCGTCTGTGACCTTCGCTTACAACACCGCTAAACAGGATGTAACCGGATTCACACCTTTCTATTTACTTCATGGCCGAGAAGCCGAAACAACGCTCGACACTCTTTTCCCCTTCTGCCCTGACGTGGAGAACGACTATACTAAGCATCTTGTCGTGAAAACCGAAGAGGCAAGGCAGTTAGCCAGACTACGAACCCTAGAGGCGCAAGAAAAGGACCGTCGGCGTTATAATTCCAAGCACAGGGTGGTGTCCTATGCACCTGGAGATTTAGTATGGATTTTCACGCCTGTTCGGAAAGTAGGCCTGTCCGAGAAACTGCTTAAAAAATACTTCGGACCATACCAGGTGTTACGACGATTATCTGACGTAACCTACGAAGTCCAAGACTATGAGCCAACATCAAGACGCCGGAAAACGATAGACACCGTCCATGTTCTTAGAATGAAGCCTTACTACGACCCTGAATTACAAGCACAACATCCGAATGGTGATTCTTCAACATCTGAAGACGGCCATTGTGAAGAGGATCCGCCTACCAATGTAAAGAATGATTACACCGGACCACAGACACGTTCCAGATCAAAAGTTGCTAGCAGTTAGGCAACCTAGGACAGCGGGACGCTGTTCTTCTAAGGAGGGAGCAATGCCGCTTAAAGCCTTTCCCGTCAAAGACTCTGTTGCGGAATGGTCAACGCACCGGACTGCTGAGCAAGAGGTCCCCGGTTCGAAGCCCTACATTATTTTAATTTAATTTAATTTAATTTAATTCTAATTCTATTTCTGTTAGTTCTAGAAGTTGCTAGAACATTCTTTAATTTCCTGGAACGGCGTTCCAGAATATTCTGTTGATGGATAAAAGAGCAAGTAGCTCAACCTGTGAGGGGAGTTCTGAGTTCTATCAGCTAAGTGTTGTGTGCTAATAAACAGCGTTGTATTCCCTCTACGTGTGTGTTCAATCCATACGACTACCATCTACGCGACAATATATATATATATATATATATATATATATATATATATAAATGTAAATACAGTTGGGTCTCTGTTTAACGACTTTCAAGGGACCATGAAAAATCGTCCTTTAGTAGAGATCGTCCTTAAACAGAATATGTGAAAACATAACATTTCCCATAATGTCGGAGGGGCCGGGACTGGGAAATATCGTCTGTAAATAGAGATCGTCGTTAGGTATAACGTCATTAAACAGAGAGCCAACTGTATATGTATATATATATATATATATATATATATATATATATATATATATATACACATACACACACACACACACATTTATATATATATACATATGTATATGTATATAGTCTGTTACATTGTCATTCTCTCTGTCCTACAATAAATGTGTTTCTTGTTTAGGGGATGCTATTCTTTTATTTATTTCCTTTCAGTGGACTCTCCTCTTCGCCCCTGCATTCATCCGCTGTCTCAAGGAATAATTATCTTCTTTCTCGGTGGAAGAGTCTTAAGAGAACTCAACAGAATATTAATGTGGATAGAACTATGTGATAGTTAGAAATCACAAACGGGCATTTTTCGAGCGAAATACAAGATCTATATAGTCTTAATATTTCACCGGAGATAACTATTTTCCGCCACATAAGTGTGAACAGTTTCGCTCTTGGAATGAAAAAGTTCTGAACAAACCATAGAGGGTATTCTAGATACCATCTGTGAAAAGAACGGGAAAGTAATCCTTCTGAAAGAATTTAACGAATTATCTGGATGTTAATTCAGACTGTGGATGTTATCTTCACATCAATTTTGAATTCTGAGTATTTTCTTAGGGTGCCATTGGACTGACTATTAAAGTGTCAGTTAAGTGAAAAAAATTACATAAACTTTAACCTTTTTATGCTTTTAGATGTATTCCATCTAAATGTTTGTTTTGCATTTCTTTTATAGCTCTAAGTTTTGTCATTTTAGAAAATATTTTTGAAGATATGTCATTTATTTATATTTTTATACAGAAAGTCGAATTAAAGTCTTATTGTCAGTGAAAATTTTGATAATTATAGCTTCCTCGCAACACTATTCCCAAAATAATTCTCCAAAATAAATAATTTTGTAAATAAATGCACTTCATAAATATGCTATTAACCCCTAGCTAAATTATCATGTTTTAAAGCCTCTTCCTATTTTCAATAGGTAGTTGTATTGAGCTATACCAAAATTGGGGATTTTTTATTTTTTTTTTGCATATCTAAATACAACTACATATGAAAAATAGAAAAATGCTTTAAAACAAGTGGCATGAAAAAAGGAACGCTTTGTCACTCGAAATATTTTAACAGCAAACCTATATTTAACAGAAAAACTACAAAACATTAGCCTCATTTAATTTTTTTATCTACCGTCAGCTATTTTTTTTCATGTTTTTATTAACTCGCTTTCTTGTTTGTGTGTGTGTTTGTCCGGTACAAAGCTTGCAATCGATTTTTAACTAACTTCCCGACTAGCTAGACATTTGATACTTTTAGAATAGCTAAGACACGATGACAATGCATTTTTTTGATACTTTTAGCCATCTTTAAGCAGAATTGAATTAAATTTTACTCATTTTCAGTTAATTTTGTTTTGTAGAATGGTGCAGCCATCTATCGACCGGAACGGGAACAAAAAGTCAAACGCAACTTAACTTCCAATTAACTTCATTTTCTTTCAATCTGATGGGATAATTCGTCAAAAAAATTTTAAAAAGTATTTATTAATACATAGAATTGTCAAGTTTATATGATTCAACAGAAAATTTAAAAACATGGTATATAAAAAGTTCTTTTTATCTTGAAATTATTAATGAATGTGTACGTCAGTGGTTGGCAAAATCAGCCGGAACCTGATGATGTTTATGGAATACTAACTAGTATTACCTCAGATAATTCAGAACGTTACTATAATAAACGAGTATTTACTAAAGTTATCTACAGCGTTGGTGCAACTAGCAATTTCGGAATACTTTTTAATTTAGTTTTCATGAATATAGAATGTAGACTGCTTAATTTTCCGCAGTATAGACAAAACTTCCTCGGAACTTAATTAAAGCAAATTTTAAATCATGAGTGTATCGAAATGCGTAGATAACACTCTACTATAAACCTGGCTTAAGAACACGGCCTCAGAAAAAAAATGTTAATACATCAACGAAAAATCTCTACCTCTACCTTAAGGCTGCTATGTACTAACCCCATTGGATTCGCTCACCTCAATGTTAACCTATGGAGAAAATTTGTCATAGGATTGCCGACATGGATTCAAAGATTTAAAAAAAATTTTACTCCGTCATACAGAAAGAAATTTTACATTTGTGAACATTTTTCGTTTTTTTAAATGCAATTAATATTTTAAAATTTAAATTATTCGGGGAAAAATCTTGTACATTGTGTTTTAAACGCTCATAAATTCCTTCGGTGGACGAAATTTATAAAATGAATCCTGTAGCGCTTTGCAGAAAAGTTCAGGCTATCTGACAATACCAATTTTATTTGATCATCAGCATTTATGTACCTGTAAATAGTTGACAAAAATATATTTTAAATAAAAAATATGGGAGCAGCGCTTAACCCCCCTATAGATAGACAGCCATTAAAATCCCTCAAAATGTCAATCCTAAGGGGGGTGGAATTCTCGAACTGTCAACTGGACTCCTCCCACCACAAAAGTCTGCAAGAAGAGGAAATCGCAAATACGATTTTTTTTCTTAGTACATAGCACCCTTAACGGCGAGCTCTATAAAAATGAAAATGATATTGTCTTCGATCAAAAAATGAAAAGCTGAAATGTTCACAGATAATCGAATTGTGATTTTACGATTTAAATCAATGTTTCTCGTTTTCGGGTAATAAGAAAATAAATAATAGAATTAAAGTTGTTGTTGTTTTTGCTTATGCCCCTTGACCGACAGCAACATCAGATCAAGTACCGAACGCTATGGGCGATGAAGGTTCGGCTCCTGTTTTGAATTAGCACCGCAAGTGTCGGTGTCCGACTTGGCTAAATGGCCGGTCCCGTAATTTTGAACCGAGTCAAGTGACAAGACCGGAATACTTGACCCCGCACCTCCAGAGGTAAATTTGAGAACTTGGAAGACATTGTAGCCACGCCCTATTTTGCGTGTCCCGGCCACCATTAGTGAACACGGCGGTAGATTTGCAGAGACGAGCATCGAACCAGGGACGGGACGTTTAGATCACTGGCCCGCTGCTCTTGCCAACTGGGCAACAATAAATAAATTTATCGTCACGTGTATAACAACTAAAGAGACAATTTTATTTTGCTAATGCGGCAGACGATTGGACATTATCCAAAAAAATATTAAAATACGGTAGAAGATATTATGTTCCTTAAACTGTACTATATTAACTGTACTATATTCTTTAGTATGTCGTATTGCATTTAATTTGAATATTTTTCCCTACATTATTTTGTCTACAAAAATATCATACGATTTTTTTATAAATATATTTTTTTTACATCAATTGTATACATTGATCGTCGTATTTATAATAAATATATATATTTATGTTTTTTGGCATGAATTGCATACATTGACCGTTGTATTTAATTTGAATGTACTCCGTAGCGAAGTGCGGGTTTTCAGCTAGTGTTACCATATAAAATAAATCTGGATAATTTTCTCCTATTTTAAAAATTAATGGGTTCGACTACGAATGTTTGAGTTGGAAATGAAAGCAATATTGAGTGCTTAGCTTCTAATTTTAATGACCTGCTTCGTGTATTCTGATTACCATCTCAACAAACCGCATCGTTAAATTCCTGTGTAAACAACTTTTACTGTTGATGGAATAATATTCTCTCCAGTGTATTTGTCAATTCGAATAATTTTTAAAAAACATATTTTATTTGCTCTGTAATGACGGCTTGTAGAGACTTTTCTTCTGTTGAGTTGTTCCGAAACGTCAAATATTCTGATTAGTGTGAAAACTCAAATATAATTAATGCGAGAAGAGGTGTCAAAAATTGAGAAAAGATTTAAAAGAGTGCTAAAAAGCTCTCCACAGACGACTGGATTTCGGTTTTACATCCTCACCCTAATTGGAGAAGAGCCATTTGAAACGTCAACGAGATGGAACTAAATCCTAAGGCAATGTCATGATTGTTGTACAATATATGTGACTAGATGATTGCTGATACAGAAATGGAAATGAGACGACTGCGTCTCAAAAAAAAAAAACTTTTTAAGAGAAATGATTTCTTTGTTATAAATTTAGTAGTAAGGAATCGTAGTAGAATATGAATTTTGCACACTGAAATAATACATTCAAATTATATATATATATATATATATATATATATATATATATATATATATATATATATATATATATATATATATATATATATATATATATGTGTGAGTGTGTGTGTGTGTGTGTGTGTGTGTGTGTGTGTGTGTGTGTGTGTGTGTGTGTGTGTGTGTGTGTGTATGTATATACACTAGTTATCAAAAATTAAGGAAAAATAATAAGAAGAGGGATTACACGTTCAAAACTAGGCCAGTCTGTTTAAAATTTGAATATGTTGTTAAGTAAAAGGTGTTGAACGATACTGCATTATGCAAAATAGTGGCGCTGCAGACGAAATACGTCATTTGCGAGGAGCATAAAAGTGCATGTCTCAGAGCAAGGCGGCATTTGTATCTGCGACGCTGAGATTATACATCTGGCATAGCCAAATAGTAACAATGACCTCCAAGCATCATTTGACCGAACAACTGCGATGGCGAGCGATTGGGAGACTAGAGGCAGGACAAAGTCAGATAGAAGTGGTCAGATGGCTAAATGTGAGAGCGTCTGTCGTTTATAGACTTTGCCAACAATTTCTAACAACGGATTCGGCATACAGGAGGTTCAGCCAAGGACGGACAACCGCTACGACGAGTGCCGATGACCGATATTTGTCATTATGCTCGCGAAGGAATAGAACCGCAACTCCATCTGCAAGCTCCGTCTGCAGATCCTCATTCGCTGCAAGCTCTGGAAGGTTGGTATCAACGTCAACCGTGCGTAGAAGGCTTCACGGAGGTGGTCTGTTTGCGAGATGATCATCCATTTGCGTTCCGCTCACGTCACGCCATGGGCGGGAACGTTTGCAATGGGCACGTCAACATGTCCACTGGACGCGTCACCGATTGCGGGCTGTTTGTTCTCTTCACGATGAGTCCAGATTTAGCCTCCAAAGCGATAGTAGGCGTATTTTGATTTGGAGAGAACCTGGAACTCGTTTTCTTCCATCACACATCCGTGAAAGAGATGCATATGGATCAGGCAGTGTCTGTGCTTGGGGTGGTATCTCTTTCGGTGGACGGACAGACCCCCATGTCTTTGCCCGTGGAAATGTGAATGCTCACACATGTAGAGATGACATCCTTGAAGCTTATGTGCGCCCTTATGCCGGGGCAAAAGGTGATGCTTTCATTCTACAAAACGATAACGCGAGACCGCACAGGGATGCATCGTGGATGCTTATCTTGAGCAGGAAACAATTCAGCTTATAGAGTCATCAGCTCGATCACCGGACCTGCATCCTATCGAACATGTTTGGAACGCTTTAGGCTCCTTGCACACACGGCGTTTTTATCAATGGCGGAAATTTTCCATCGGACGTCGTTCCAACAGTAGACCACAGAAGTCAATTGGAGCTTGCACACTGGGCGGAAAATTAAATTTTTCGTCGACGGTAGCTTGTGCAGCTGTCGAGTGCCACTGTGCGCTGGCGGATTTTTTGACGCCAGATTGAACTAGTTATCCATGTGACCCTATGCACGCTTACACACACAGCGGATTCTACCGTCGTAGGGTCATTTGCGAGAGGGGTGTTTGGGGGTTTGCTGGAGGGAGCGCTGGTTTTCTTGGAATCGTAAAGGGGATTCGAAAAGGAGGGCTCCTCCGATCCAGGCTGGGGGGAGGGTGGCGTATATGCGACCCCTCTGGTTTTCTTGGACACGTGCATGATTCGAAAAGGAAGGGTGGGCTTTTTCCCCGGCGACGGAGTTTTCCGCCGTGTAAGTAAGCTCTACTTTTAGAACGACGTCCGATGGAAAATTTCCGCCATTGATAAAAACGCCGTGTGTGCAACGGGCCTTAGGACGACGTATGGCTGCTCTCGATCCTCCTCCTAGGACCCTAGCTACGCTTTCAACTGCTTTGCAAGAGCAATGGCTCTCACTTCCTACCGGACTCATAGACCGCATAACTGATAGCATCACACATCGCTGTATGTGCTGTATTGGTTCTCGGGTGATCATACGCCATATTAAATGTACTTTTCGTATACCAAACTGGCACATCCGATTTGCTCATTGTATACATATGCTAGTTTCTATAACACCATAATTGTCTGGCGATTTCATTTTATGCTATTTTATATCTACCTATGTGTTGTATAACGTGTATAAGTTTTATTAAATTCTACGCATAACTTTTTGAGTAATCGCTATTTTTGGGACTTTTCCTTAATTTTTGATAACCAGTGTATATAAATATATATATATATATATATATATATATATATATATATATATATATATATATATATATATATATATATATATATATATATATATATACATATATATATATATACTGTTCCCAACTATATTATGATGTAATTCTGTTCGATACTGAAGCCTAGGCGGTGTCCGGTGACAAGCTCGTTGCATCCATGTCGTTAGTGTGAGTTTGTGCCAATTCATATTGATATGTACATGTCTTCCATGTCGCCGTCTTGCAGTCTAATTCCATGGAATAAATAATTCAACTGATCAATGTGTTCCTGTTCTTTCCTCAAGTCTATTTGAGTTAACTCATCTCCTGTACCGGTCTATTAGAAGTATTACCACTCTGGCTACGTCTACACTGTTGTGTTTCGTCTCCTCTACACAGTTAAAGTTATCTGTGTTTTAAAATACCCGTTGTCATTATATATATATATATATATATATATATATATATATATATATATATATATATATAAAACAGTTCCGTAACTGACTCATTCATTCATTCATTCATTCACTGACTGACTGACATACAACGCACAGACCAAACCGCTGGACCTAAAGGGCTGCAATTTTGCATGGCGATTCTTCTAATAGTGTAGGGGTGCACTAAGAAAGATTTTTCTAAGATTCTTCTTAGATTTTTTTAAATTAAATTTTTAAGCTGTTTTTAAAACTTTTTTTACGTTTGCATTTAAAATAATACATTGCGGATTATAAAATTTATATCACGAGAAAGATCATAAAAATTCCTTCTAAATAAAATGAAATCTTTTTCGAACCTTTACCTTGATTTTCTGATTTTTGGCGAATTTTTAAAGATTAATTTCTAGAATTTTATTTATTAAATGTTGATCACGTGATTTCTTTTTCTGGTACTTTAAATAAATTTATCGTCACGTGCATAACAACTAAATAGACAAAAATGATATTCTTTTTCTTTCTAACGCAGCAGACGATTGGGTATTATCCAAAAAAATAAATATCCCTTACGATTTTTTTATAAATATATATATATATATATATATATATATATATATATATATAATATATATATATATATATATATATATATATATATATATATATATATATATATATATATATATATATATATATATATTTATTTTGGCATTAATTGCATACATTGACCGTTGTATTTAATTTGAATGTACTCCGTAGCGAAGCGCGGGTTTTCAGCTAGTATATATATATATATATATATATATATATATATATATATATATATATATATACACTGGTTATCAAAAATTAAGGAAAAGTCACAAAAATAGCGATTACTCAAAACGTTAAGCGTAGAATTTAATAAAATTTATGCACATTATACAACACATAGGTAGATATAAAAATGTAATATACATATATGTATATTTACTCATGTGTATGAGAGAGCTTTTATATGATGTACATTCGCCATAATGTAATCACGAACTTTATTTTCCCTGACGAATATTTCTTGGTGTTCTCTAGTCGGAAAACACATTTTCTTAAAACAGTTTTGTGGAATTTAAAAGTTGTGGTATGAAATAGAGTTATAATACCATCTGGTGCAGTAAGTACAAAAACTTAAGCGATATACTATAATAAATACCCTCTCTGGAATTCAACGAGCAACTCCTAGAGAATAAAAGCACTTAAAATATCTATACAGTACTAAAACACAGAACGTGCTTGTCTTTGTTTTTAGTGAAAAGAAAACGTTACAACAAAAAAAAAACAGAATTAAAAAGTTTCGTGAAAATCGAGAAAAAAGTTGCCGAAATGTAAGTATATCTAAGTGTATTTCATAAGGTTTTTACCAGAAATTTTGGGAGTTCCTTTAAAACTTTACTGCTGCCACCTACCGGGTGAATCTTTTGTTTTCAAAAATCCATTTTATATCGTTCCCAGAAAATTGCTTCATACTCAGTAATGGGTTAGAGTGTGGCTCTAATCTGATAAAAAAAATAGAAGATGGAAAGATAATCGAATATTTTTGATGGATGGAAAGTAAACCAAAGCTGTTATCCTGAAAAGCAATATCTGTCAAATTTTAAAGAAGTTACTTTAAAAAATGAAGAATCAATAATGAATGATCAAAATGGACTGAGATATTTGATTAAATTACCTAAAAATAATTTTATATCACCGCCGCGCCGTCTAGAAACTAGCTTATTTTTTTCTTTATTTATGTTTTGACTTCTATCCAGGTTCAAAATGTAGGTATTAAATATTTATAGATTTCATAATTAGAATGAATTTTTTTCTAAGAAACATGTTCATTCAATATTCTCTTACATTTTATTAGCACGTTTTTATTAACTCGCTTTCTTGTTTATCCAGTACAAATCTTGCAATCGATTTTTAACTAACTTCCAGACTAGCTAGACATTTGAAACTTTTAGAATAGCTCAGAACACGATGACAATATATTCTTTTAATACTTTTAGCCGAAAAACTCCGCAAGGTGGCGTTTCGATCGAATTCAATGCTTGGACTTTTGCGTAACGGCGTTTGACGATTTTTAAAATAGAATACATGTGAATTTAGTTTGTTTACAAAAATATTGTGCGAAAATTTAAAAAAATTATAAAAGTTAGCAGATTATAAAGTCTGTGGATAGTGAAAACGACTAAAAAGTGATTAAAAATAAATTAAAAAAAGTGAAAAGGAATAATTAAGTAAAGGTTTGTGCAATTAAGACAAAAAATGAGAGAAAAATAAAAATAAATACAAGTGAAAAATAATTAAATAGGAAAATATTAAAATTGTAATTTGGCGAAATAAGAGGTCTTTCCAGTAAGTTTGGAGCAGCCAAACTCTTCGATGGGCAGTCCTTCCAAGGTTCTAACTCGGCTTAATGCGACGTAAGACTGTCCCTTGGCGAAGAGTTTTTTCCCGAGGTACAGAACTGCGTGGTTCATGGTACATCCTTGCATTTTGTGCACAGTGCAGACCGATCACTTTCTTTCAAGTTGGTGGAATAATTCATCAAAAAAAATTTTTTTTAAGTATTTATTAATACATAGAATTGTCAAGTTTATATGATTCAACAGAAAATTTAAAAACGTGATATATAAAACATTATTTTTATTTTGTAATTATTAAATTTATATTACCCTTTTTTAAAGACTTAATTAATTAATTTTCATTTTAAAATAATTTATTTTTAATAACCCATTATAATCAGTAATATTCTATGTAAATCCCACTAATTATTTAAAAATTTCTAACGTCACATCCTTGAAATACAAAACTTTATAATGGGAAAGGGTTTTACTTTTCAAGATTTGTCAACTCAAGATTTTAAGAGTGTTTTAATTATCATGAATTTGTAAAAAACAAAATGAGGAAATGAAGTGGCGAGAGTCTCAAGTGAATGTCTTTTCGTGTCATATATTTCAATTATTATGGTGGCACAAATATGAATAATGAAACATGTTGTGCAGAAATAAAAGTGTGATCTCCAGTTCCGTTTAAAATTGTCAGCTTTCCATTTTTGCTTCATTTTTGTCTTTCTAAATGAATATAAGTCATCGAGAATGTCGTACATTACAGTAATGGATGACTAATGGGCTTTCACTCGCACATCAACGTGTGACAACTAATGTGACTTAGTTTTTAACTTATTTTAGAAAGCTTAATGAGACACATTAAGCGATGGGAAGAACAATCATAGAAGCCGTAAAATGTCTTCATCCAATAAAATTAATAACTGCATAGTATTAGATTTGAACTTTTTATCATGGCGAAAGAAAGGAAAATGACTGTCATCAACATCGCACTTACTAAACAGTTTTAGAGGATTACCATCTGACATATTACTTTTACACCAAACCAGATTGAGTATATATATATATAAATAAATATATATAAATAAATATATATAAATATATATATATATATATATATATAATTATGTATATATATATATATATATATATATATATATATATATATATATATATATATATATACATATATATATACCGGGTGGCCATAATTAAACTGACAGTGCTCACAGTGTTCTGTAGCGCGATCTATTTGCGAGAATGACACCACATTTTGTAGGAAGATTAAACAAGACGGGGGACGAAGGATTCCGCGAAAAAATAAATTAGTTCCAAAAGTCACCGCTAGGGGAATATTTGGCGCTGTGTAATAGAAAATAGAGTGTTAACAAATGCAAATCAATACGGAAATTACCTTTTATTTTGCATTCAAATGAGGTTCAATGTGGCTGCCGTTGTTGTGGACCACATATTGCATTCTGTACACAGTATGCACAACAGCAGAAAGTAACATGTCTGCAGGAATCTCCCGTACAGTCCGTAATATGTTATCCTTCAACGTAGCCAGGTCCTGGACCACTCCTTGATAGACCTTGGACTTAAGGTAACCCCATAGCCAGAAGTCGCATGGGGTAAGATCAGGCGACCGATGTGGCCATGTAGTTGGAAAGTAGCGGCTAATGACTCTTTCTGTTGTGAATTTCTGTCGTAGCAGCTGTTGCACCCGTACAGCAACGTGTGGAGGGGCTCCATCTTGCATGAAAATTATTTCCCCCAGGCATTGTCTTTGCTGAAGTGCCGGAATGACAAAGCTGTTCAACATGTGGCGATATTTCTCTCCGGTAACAGAACAGGTTTCCGGTCCTGTCGGGGTAATGTTCTCATAGAAGAATGGACCTACGATAAATTCCGCTGTGAACCCACACCAAACAGTTACCTTTATGTGAATGTAAGGGAATTTCTGTGACTGCATGTGGTGATTTGTCATCCCAAATTCGGCAGTTCTGGGTATTCACAGTTCCATGCAGGTAAAAGTGGGCCTCGTCTCCCCATAAGATTTTCCACGGCCAAGCATCATCCACCTCCATTCTGGCAAGAAAGGTGAGAGCAAAAGTCAATCGCTTATCATGGTCGGGGTACAGTAACTCCTGTACACGGCTGATCTTGTACGGATAGAAGTTGATAATCTTTCGTAAGATTTTCCATACCGTACTGTAAGGCATATCCATATTCCGAGCTAATACACGAGCGCTAGAGGTGGCGGCAATATTGTCTGGTCCTCTGTCGACAATCGCCGTGGCAACTGCTTCGATTGTATCCTGTGGTACAGGTTTTCGCCCTCTGCCTGACTGAACCTTCAGAGAACCTGTTTTCTCAAACGTCGCAACCATTGCTTTTAGCCCATTAACTGACACAAGACCGTTACCTTTAAGCATTTTTGTGCGTTCTAAAAGCACGAAGAGCGGCTGACGCGTTGCACTGGTTGAGGTAAAAGAATTTGACCAGTAACGCACGCTCGACTAAAGAGGGAGACATTGCACATAAACTTTCAATCCGATTGATTCGAAACGTAACACATTGCCTTTTAAAACCCAAGAAGCTGGCACTGTGCCAATGGATGTAACGTGAAATTTGAATAAAGAACTTCTTCTTCTGCTCAGCATACGTGATATTGCAGATCACGAGACTTTATCGGTGTTTATGTAGATTTTACGCTTTTTTAAAGTGTTGCCATATTGCACTTGAACTAAATAAGAAAATGTGCATAATAAAAGGTAATTTTATTCCGTATTAATTTGCATTTGTTAACACTCTATTTTCTATTACACAGCGCCAAATATTCCCCTAGCGGTGACTTCTGGAACTAATTTATTTTTTCGCGGAATCCTTCGTCCCCCGTCTTGTTTAATCTTCCTACAAAATGTGGCGTCATTTTCGCAAATAGATCGCGCTACAGAACACTGTGAGCACTGTCAGTTTAATTATGGCCACCCGGTATATATAATTATGTATATATATATTTGTGGGAATTACACTCTTGTGGCAACACAGATGACGCGCCGCTTGAGCAAACGAGTTGCAACTCAACCGCTGGTACTGAATGGGTGGAAACAATGGAACGCACGCTATGTTTATCTTTGCTGAGTGCAGACTGCACGCTGTATTATCTTGTTTTACGCTAGCCGAGCGTTAATGTTGTGTCAAACGGGCACTGACATTCTGTGTTTTCTTATTGTGATAATCTGTTGTGACCATAAGTTGTAATTGATTTCTGTTTGATTAAATATTAATCAAGAATACATGTTATTGCATTTTGATATTTCAACCGTGGGAATAAATTTCGCACACACACACACACACACACATATATATATATATATATATATATATATATATATATATATATATATATATATATATATATATATATATATATATATATATGAAATAAATTTCAAACCTTTGCGTTATCGTTAGACACGTCATTCCAAAATTCTCTCCTATTGCAATAAATAATTACCCCTCAATTTGACCTAGAAATAACCAAAAGTAGCCGATTAACTTCGCCCTAAAAGCCACGCGCCTACACCTTACATAACTGTTTTATAACTTCGAACATTGGAGAACTTTCCAGCGATCACACCATATGATGCCTCATAGTCAAGTGATGAATTCAGACCAATCGGAAAAGTTCAGTGTGCTGGAAAATTCGCGCTTTTCTCGGTAATTCCCTACGACTTGTGCACCTGATTCCAAACCGAAAACATATAGAGTTTCGCTGCTGTCAAAATGTGCTGGCGGGGCCCCGTCCCCGGCTAGCCGCGATGTCCGTCCTATACTGATAATTCATTGTATAGACCACGAAGTATATTTAATCATCGAACTACTGTGAAATAAAGAGACGATTACCAGTAACAATGATGCCTGTCTTATTTCTGCCTGGACTTCCCTCCTGCGGAACTCAGCCACTTCGACTACAATTAGGAGTTTCCAGTTCACCGGACTGTTAAGATACGCCACCGCCGTAGCGTTAATGTTTCATATATATATATATATATATATATATATATATATATATATATATATATATATATATGTATATATATATATATATATATGTATATATATATATATATATATATATATATATATATATATATATATATATATATATATATTATATATATATATATATTATATATATATATATATATTATATATATATATATATATATATATATATATATATATATATATATATATATATATATATATATATATATACATATATAAATTTTCATAGGAAAAAAAATCAATGCAAAATATATAACATAAAAATTAAAAATAAAGAAAGAAATCTGTTGTTGGGGTGTTAAAAAATGATTTTTATATAGAACTTTTATAGGCATACAAAGTGTTAGAAATAGGCTTAAAAGCCTCAGAAGAAAGAGTTTTTTCAGGCGTAAAATGTGGAAAAAAATCAAATTTTGCCTCAAGATTTAACCATTATTTTAATTATCAGCATGATATCCCATTGTGCAACTTCTATTTATGTTTATGTAATACTTTGAATAATACATTTCGTGCAATTGTACCAAATATAGTGTATTGTAAATTGTTATTTCTCTATTTTATCAAACTAATATTTTAATTTTTAAACATCAAGTAAGTTGTATTATTTTATTTAATTGAATCTCGATATCATTTATTTTCAAAAATTTTTGTGGTCTGTTCCACACGTACATTTTAAATAGATAAATAAATGGAAGACAAAAAATGTTGCTCACGAATAAAATCTACCATCGATGGAAGTTCTTAGAAAAGAAAAAAAATCCTACCTCCGCATTTGTAAACGAAACCTAGTATCGAAATTTTACTTGAATGTATATGTGAAGGATAAAAGAATGTGGCTTATGGAAAAGAAAATGAGGATTGCAGATTCCATGTTTTTTCTGTTTTATACGATAGCTATTCGCCTCTTTGACGAAACATTTTACGTTTTTTAGGCCTTACCTTTTTAGAAAAGCTAAACAGCTCCGATGCAGAGAAAAATAGTCATTATCCAATGATCTTTACATAGAAAAGAAATGAAACCATATATATATAAACTGGAATCTAATATACGAATGAGAGAAGAAGAATTTTGAAAACTAATGAAATAAATTTTTATCTACACTGCTGGCCACCCAAATTGCAACACCAAGAAAGACAAGAGATATCACAACAAAATTTATTTTGTAGATAACATGTTGACCAAGTATCAAATGATTAAATTTATAGACTTCTGTGAAGTGTGGTTCCTGCCAAAATCAGTAGCCACAGTAGCCGCCATTGTTGGAGATCACCGCTGCCACACGCCTCGGCAGTGATTCAAAGAGACTTTGAATAAGTTAATGGGGAACAGCAGACCAAGCAGCTTCCACACGTTGCCAAAGTTGATCTGTTGTGGCAGCTGGGGATGGAATCTGGGTCAATCGTAGAACAAGCATGGACCACATGTTTTCTATAGGCGAAAGATCCGGAGAGCGAGGCGGCCAGGGAAGCAATTCAATCTGGCGATTGACGAAGAACCGTTGGACAATGCGTGCCACGTGTGGTCGCGCATTATCCTGTTGAAATATGGGTGTGGGCAAGCCCTGAAGGTAAGGAAGGACAACTGGCTCCAACACCTCGGAGATGTAGCGCTGGCTGTTTAAAGTACCGGCAATGCGTACTAGAGGTGTGCGAGAGTGATATCCAATACCACCCCATATCATAATACCCGGTGCAGGACCAGTGTGGCGGTGCATAACGCAGCTGTTCGGCATCCTCTCTTCACGGTGTCTCCAGACTCGAATGCGACCATCGTGGTGTTGCAGACAGAAGCGTGACTCGTCAGTAAAGACAATTTCATTCCATTCTGCCGTCCACATCCTTCTGTCATCGCACCATTGGCGGCGGAGACGTCTGTGGTTCTGCGTCAAGGGTAAACAAAGCAATGGACGTCTTGCGGACAGACCACTCTGCTGTAAACGGCGTCGAATGGTACGCGCAGACACTGGATGATGCGTTACAGACTGCATGTGCTGTGCTATGGTTCGTGATGTGACTGATCGATCCGTCACTGCCATGCGCACAATTTGCCTGTCATCACGTGAAGTGGTGCGCTGAGGTGGATGGGATCAAACACGCCGGTCCGTCGTACCCTCCTGCATCCAACGATCACATATCCGCTTTACAGGTGTTTGGTTTAGTCCAACACGACTACCGATTTCCCTGAAAGATAATCCACAATCTCGGTAGGCCACTATCCTTCCTCTGTCGAACTTGGATACTTGATCAAAAGATGATCGCTGTTTTCGACGAGGCATAATTGATCGTTTTTTTAAAAACCACAAGAAAAACACAATTGCCGAACTTGAAATCGTTGAAAACTCCAAGCCTTAAATAGCGCTTTGAAGTAGCGCCACAGGCGCGCGTGATGTGCGTCTGCGCTGAAATTCTAATCATTTGCATATCTCACCTTCGCTAATGCATGTTGTAAATTTCATGTTATTTGCATGTTTTCTTCAGGGCGTTGCATTTACAGTGGCCAGCAGTGTATAATACTGCTTTATGAACAGTGCCGGTACTATCATTAAATGAAGAATTGTTCTTAAAAATGTGATCTTCAAAATAGTAACACCTTACAACTAGACATTCCTTCAAAAGATTGAGAAAAACATTCATTGACAATAAAATTCCCCATGTAAGTAGTCTTTCAAATCAACCAGCACAAGATTTAAGAATACGATTAATCAAACCTGTCACAATCACTCAAGTGAATGCAGCATAACATCTGGAAATATAGTGACAGTGCTTCAATAAAAATCATATTAAATCCAGATTTTAAAGTCCGAAATAGTAACACAGTGACATGTATGTTATAAATAATCAATTTCTCAAGTAAAGTCATATTAAATTAAATTTAAGGTACTACAATCATAAAAAAATATGCACATTGAATGTTTCATATTACTTTCATAGTTGAAAAATGACCAAAATAGTAATTTATTGAAAGTTGTTTACATGAAGTAAAATAATGACAGAGTTAAAGAATTTTCTTGCGATTCTGCAGGGTAAATTTGAAGATTAAAGATGCTATATAATGAATTAAAATATACATTTGATACAATTCATACTTTTAAGAAACCATATACAAAAGTTAAACGAATTTTACAGGAACATAAGCTAAAGTAATTCAAAAATTCTACAACTATCAATCCCGTTCCCAATAAAACTATAAGGATATTTATCACTATTAACCAGTATTTAAAAAATGTCTACATGTTTAACACTAGAAAGATGGCTGCCGTCATTTTGACGGTTTCGGACATACTATTGAGTTCTATGTCTGTATTTATAACCTCGGGCTTCTGAAATTTTATGACTTTTTCAAATTTTAAGTGAAATATGCACACACATTTACAAAATCATATTCGAATGTAAAGAGGGGGAGAAAATGTGTTGTATACCTACCAAGACTGCAAGTCGTCTATTTGACGGGTATATAAAAAACAGGCAGAAATCTATAAAATGATACCGGAAAAATGCTATTTACTTTTCGTGTCTTCCCCCTTTTGCAAATAACAGAAATATTGGCTCTTCGGAAATATTGGTGTTAAAAAATAACGACTGCACAAACCATGCCTATATTTTTACGGATAAACAAAACCAGGTTGTCAGTTCCGCATACCTGCATAAAAATATATCTAAATATATACTAATTTATTATATATTGGTATGAAATTGTTCAAAATTTAAGGCATTTAACCATATTTCTTTTTTAAAATTAAATATTTTATATTCTTGATTTTATTTCCAACCGTCAAAATGACGGCGTTCAGTCTTTTTAGTAAGAAAAAATTCCCGCCTTTCTATTATTAAATAATCCAAAAATTTGATGAAGAGATGTCACCATTAAGTTTTATTTCAATAGTGTTCTGATTTTCGTTTTCCTTGAAATATTAGATAACAGTTTCATCTATCGAACATTTTACTTTTTTCATACTGTGCTGTATTTTGCTCCTTTCTTTGTTAGCATTTGTACTTAATTCCCTTTTGTACATGTTTGAATCAGTAATAATATAGACTGGTTCACATTTTATCAATAGAATCCTTCAATGCACGATCAAAGGGACTTCATAATTTTTTAAGAGCCATCAAAATGCAAATATTAAAGTAAAATTTAGGGGAAAGAATGATATATATGAATTATATATATATATATATATATATATATATATATATATATATATATATATATATATATATATATATATATATATATATATGAATAATTTTTAAATATTTCACTGCCAAGCAATAGAGTATTTTTAACAGTCTTGTGTGAACCCCTTAAAGCCCAAAACCTTAATTCAGGGCACAAGGACCTTCTATTTCGTTTTACCAAATTTTAAATTTTTGGCTCTACTTACAAAATGAGAATTAAATGTAATTTTTTACAAAATCTAAGACACTTAGAAGTCACAAATAAGTATTTTGTAGCAGAAAAAGGCCTTTTTCTGAATTCTTTTTCAAAACTGCCACTATTTTTTAAAATACTCCATGCGCATTAATTTCTTTCTTATTTCTTCCAAATTTCTCAGAATTCTTAATTGAAGTGTTTGTCGTAAAACTGTGCATAATTCTTTGATACCCCAAATATTTTCGAAATTTATAGACCAAGAAATAAAGTAAAAAATTTCAGGTAGTCTCTTCTAACGAAACTACCACGGGTTATTAACGTTGGGCTACTTATCGTTTCTTACCTCTTTTGTATGTATATATGTATGTATCTATCTATCTATCTATCTATCTATCTATATATATATATATATATATATATATAATTTTGACGCATTTTGTTACTTCTCTGTTTAGCTGTTCACTGCTTGCCGAAGTGATGCAGACTGGGTTTTGGCGTGTTGCCAAGATTATAACTGGCAACGACAGACGATTTTAGCGTCTGAAATTTTGCTTTCCGGAGGACCGTTATGGGGGTACATAATCCTATGTAAAAGATACAAAAATGTAAAACAATAACAGGCAGATTAAAAAAATATACATATTTTTTATGATACCTGATTAATAAAAAAAAATAATCCATACACCGTTATGTTTGTATGTTTACGGTAAACTTATATTAAAAAATGATATGGACTGCAAATGAGCACTTTGAAATTGTTTTTAAAAATTCAGCTATATTCTACCACAAAATACTTATTTGGGAATTCTAAGTGTCTTCAATGTAGTAAAAAATAATATAAATTATTCTATTTGTATATATAGAGTCAAATACTGAAAGGGTTAAAATGAACGTGGTTGAAAGTCCAATGTTTCCTTAAGTTATTGTGACCAGTTGGCTGAACATATGTTACAAATAATTACCAAATTAAATAGCCAACGTGTTTTAATTAAATTAAAACACGTGAAATCTCAGATGAAACGTTTTGTAAACATTATTTTTCACATTTTAAAATTTCGAATACTTTTCACTTTAACCTCGCCTCTTATCAATAGTTGATGACATACATACTTTAATTTTAAGAAATGTAGTTAAAAAAGCGATAAAGAAATTTTTAAAAGTCAGTTTAAGAATATTTATTCATCTCCAGTTTAACTATTGGAAAATGTAACAAATATTTTACATAATAAAGGCAAGTTTTGTTTTGAATGATATCAGAAGATTTTTTGAAGAGCCTTATAGTCTTTATTTAGAATCACTTCCGGAAATTGAGGGTTTCTGATAGTCACAAAAAGTAAGCCAAGACAGGAATAAAACAATGCTTTTCATATAGTTTATAAATTATGTTTTACAAGTTTTAACCCTTTACTCCCCGGTATTCTACATAGTGGAACACAAAACTTTACTCTCTTCTAAAACCGAAAAACTTGGCGAAAAACCAAGCAATTAGCTTCATTTTTTACTTTGATCTACTCTTTTTGATAATACATGGCAGCATGTCACAAGCCCATTCATACCCTCGTTCCAGCGGCGTTATAAAAAAGAGCCATATTTCAGAGCCATAATTTAAAAATCATTTTTAAATACAAAAAAAAATGGTTAGGAAAAAAATTTCTATGCCATTTTATTGGCTGTACTCTAAACAATTTATTCTGTATCATTTTAAATTTTTTATACCGAAACTATAGCAATAACGAAATATTTTCAAAAGGTGTTGCACGATATGGAACACTGGGAAACTAGAGCGGTTTGCGTGTCTCTCTCTGGTGACCTCTTTGTCCAGCTCAGCCAGTCCAAACCGGTCCAACCGGTTTTTCAGAAGGGACTGATGTCTTTCCAAAAATATCAAGAGGCAAAAAAAAAATAAGTTAGTGAATATTTTTATGTGTAGGAACTGCTTTTGTATATAGGACCTGTAAATATTTATTTAAAATCATATATAATCAAGTTTTTTTTGTTGTGATTTCATTTGTGTGTTTTATTGTATATAAGAACTGTTTTTGCATGTAGGAACTGTATATATTTATTTAAAATTATATATAATAAATTTTTTTTGTTGTGCTTTCATTTGTGTGTTTTTGGAACGAAGTTCTTTTACGCGGCTTACAGTAGAGTGAACTGGCAGAAATCGTCACGTAACGAAAAAGCGTTATGCTCCCATCATAAGAACTTTTTCTCAAGGACTCTGTGGCTGAATGGTTATCGCATCGGACTACGGCGTATCGGACTATCGCACTACGGAGCGATAGGTCCCTGGTTCAAATCCCCGCACAAGCGCTGGCCGTTCCTATTCCCACTCATTCTTGGAATAGCGCTATATATATATATAAATATATAAATAATAAATATATATAAACGGTTTTTAATATATATATATATATATATATATATATATATATATATGTACATATTAAAAACCGTTTAGAGTTGAAAGAATAACGTAAGGAAATTCGTTCCTGACGGGGTCCCCCAACCGCACAATTTTTTTTTTTTTAAATTGATGACTCCGAATTATAGAATCCTGACAACTCTGCTTTTACGTGTAGTGGTCTAGTCTCTCTATTTATCAGTACGCAACGCAACTGCGCATACACAACGCAATTGTATACGCAATGACAATAAATAAAACCATATGCAGAAATAAATTAGAATTAGAACCAGATCTTCGAATTAAATTAACAGAGGGAATCAATCCAGATATTTCCGAAATTGATAAAAAAATTCAATCACATTGTTCCTATTAAATTATAATTTAAAATATCTCTTGTAATTTATCAATTGCATTTATATATATAGTTCAATTTAAAATAAATAAATAAAAAAAAACTTGATTTTCTGCATTTTTTTGTATATAGGAACTGTAAATATTTATTTAAAATTATATAATCAATTTTTTTGTTGTATTTTCATTTGTGTGATTTTTTGTATATAGGAACTGCTTTTGTATATAGGAACTGTAAATATTTATTTAAAATCATATATAATCAAGATTTTTTTGTTGTGTTTTTATTTGTGTGTGTGTGTAAGTAAGGTTTTTGTTTGTTTGTTTGCTTGTTTCTTTGTTCGCTTCACCGCAATGCTCAGGTAGCCACACTTTTCAGAGCGCTAGTTTCCCAGTGTTCCAGGTCATGGAACACCCACAAAATCGAAACCGGAAGTGCAATCTTATGGAACTTTAACTGTGTACTCCTTTAGGCCTAAACAGAGTGCCAACAAATTTTTACAGAATTTCAACTTTAAAGGGTACTGGGAATTAAAGGGTTAAACTGTCAAAACCTTTTTCAAAACGAAGCAAAATTTTTGTTCAAGTTTTGTTTATCTATATATATAAAAGAGTTCCGTAACTGACTCATTCACTGATTGACATACAACGCACAGTCCAAACCGCTGTACCTAAAGGTCTGAAATTTCGCATGGCGATTCTTCGTATAGTGTAGGGGTGCACGAAGAAAAATTTTTCTTAAATTCTTCTTAGATTTTTTTAAATTAAATTTTTAAGCTGTTTTTTTTACTTTTTTTACGTTTGCATTTAAAATAATACTTTGAGGGTTATAAAATTTAGATCACGAGAAAGATCGTAAAAATTCCTTTAAAATGAATTTTTTTCGAATTTTTACCTCCATTTTCTGATATTTGGTGAATTTTTAAAGATTAATTTTTAGAATTTAATTTATTAAATGCTAATAACGTGATTTCTTTTTCTGGTACTTTAAATAAATTAATCGTCACGTGCATAACAAGTAAATAAACAAATTTTTTTTTTCCTTGCTAATGCGGTAGACGATTGGACATTATCCAAAAATATATTAAAATACAGTAAAAGAAATGTTCTACAAACTGTACTATGTTAACTGTACTATATTCTTTATTATTCTTTATATTAGATTTAATTTGAATATTTTCTTCTACATTATTTTG